>JAOBRG010371126.1:0-13830 GCA_027574985.1 Umimayanthus nakama
TGACCAAACAGGAAAATCCATGACTTTCCAGGCCTGGAAAATGATTTTTCAAAATTCCATGACTTTCCAGGTTTTCCGTGACCCGTACGAACCCTGTAAAGCCAATGCTATAGAAATCGGCCCTGGTGATGCTCCTGCTTTTTAACCTTGGCTCTGACTGGGGTCAGTTGGACCCTTCCCCTCCACTGGCCCTCCTTTCGGTTTTTCGGCACTCAAACTTGTACCGTTTAAACAATTGCCAACAGCTTTTTCACAGTTGTTCTCTGGTTAAGTAAGTCATTAAAGTTGACTTTGCCTTTAAATACTCATTTTTTTGCTGAGGCGAATTTGTGCTGCAGTTGAAATTCCAGTATTATTGGAAATTGATAGAAAAGTCATTTTAAAGCAAAAAATATGAAACACATACAATCACTCTCAATGCCCAGCATTCGTATGGAAATTAAAAGGGGAATCACGTATTACCGTAACATGCATACCAAAGGGCATCAGTGCCCAAACTACTTACTGTTTGAAAGTAATTGAAATAGTCAGTTATTGATTTCTTCCTTGTTGTTATATAAACCCCATCAGCGCTTTGACCAGTTCGTACTTACAATTGAGTACTAGAGTAGCAAACAACAAGGTTTACCAAACGGCAACAACAGATTTGACATACCTGTATCTATAACATCTGTGGAGAAAAACAGAAAAGAATTAGAATCAATAAATAGACCTACAAAAAACCCTGTTTTTGAATTCATGAGAAACGAATATTTACACACATATTCAGTGTATTTGATCTGCTAAAACTTAAAAAAACTGGTTCAAAATACAATTTTAAAAAATATGATTGCACCTCGTCTGCGACCTTCAGAGACAAATATTCATTATAAGAACGGGTTTCAGTAATTATATTTTTAGACCTGTTTACATTTTTATTAAGACATAAGTTTGATTTTGGTTAACACTCAGTTGATTGTAGTAATCTTTTGACAAGAACAAAACATCATTCACTTCATCCTCCATCAACCCGTTTGCTATACCTATTACCCAGCCTAAATCGTTTTTTAATCTGTTTTCGGTTCGCCGATAGAGCATGTGATTTATAAATTTGTAAATAAACAAACATTTTAAGTCTCCCCCACACACATATTACATGTTTTATAAGGCTGTATTGGCTACCTGTATCCCACCGTATTAATTATGTATCGCTAAAAGTTTAGCTCTTTGATACGTATCAGAGTTTCTCAATACACGTTGATCTAGAATAGTGACGTTAAAAAGGACAGAGCTTTTTTATCACTAACCCAAGCCTTGTGCATTTTTTACAGATAAAAGTATTTGCTTGTCAACTTAAAAATGTAATCACGGAAAACTGGGTACCTCGATTATTTCTATATAAGTTCTACCATTGCTTCAATTGTCAACCAAAAAAAAGAATTGAAACAAGAGAAGGAACAAACGATTACGTTTAGGAGAAACATGCTCATAAGTTTTTAGGCTTAAAATATATTTACCGCAAATATTTTTCCTTATGCCTGCTACATCATTAAGAAGGATATCAAAGCTTTCAGATTCAAAAACGTTCTCAGGACGTGACGCCACCAATGCTAACTCGGCAACCTCGACACTTTTCCCGATACCCAGTGCAAATATTTTTACACCCATTTCTTTCAGTTTCTCAGACGCAATGGCGAGATCTTCATATGGTCCCCTGTCTGTAGTTTGTTTGCCGTCGGTAATAACAAATGCCACCTGAAACAAAGTAACCGCAACTAAGTTGACTTAATCCTATCTTTACAATAAATGTGGTGTAATTCTTTGGCATTTCTGAACAAGTCCCCACTTGTCAACTTAAAAATGTAATCGATCCCCTAAGAACTTAGAGAGATAATTCTTATCAAAAACTCGTCAAATGTTGTACGTGCGAAGGTTTAACTTTTATTAAATAGTAATAGAAATTAAAAAGAACTTTAAAACTGTTGCATGTACTTTGACCGTCCACATAAAAAATCATACTCAAACACTGGTATCAAACACTTACAAAATAAACAAGGCATACCGATACACATGCATATAAAGTCGGGGAATTCTCTGTTGTTTTGTTCAGTTTTTCATCATAGTACTTTTATAAGAGTTTTAGCAATCCTTATACGTCATGGGTTTAGACGAGTAGTTCAGTTTGAAACTAATCACAGTTTCAATTCTTTGCAAAATTATCATAGGCAGGGCAAAAACAAGAATGAAAAAAGAACAAAACCTTTGTCACGTCTTCCCTCATTCCATAGTAAGTCCTGAACACTGATTCCTGTGCCTTACGTAGAGCCTTGTCAATGAACGTCAAGCCTCTCTGGTGTTTCGTTTTATCGATTATTTCGTTCACAGCTGCAGCAGTGAGGGCAGAGCCTTTCAGATCGTTGAATCTCAAAACGACTTTCGGGTTAGTGCTGTATGCAATAACTGCAACATGTGTCCACTTGTCGGTGACATCAAACTCGTTTACAACAGACTTCAGGAACTCCTTCATTCGATTCCAGTTTTTGTTACTAATACTTCCAGAAGAGTCGACGATAAATGCAAGATCAACTTTGGCTTTACATCCGGGAACTGAAAAACAAAAGTAAATTGTAAACGAACTATACAAATCCAAAGATTGGTTAAGATTTACTTAAGTGGAATTATAATTGTACACTAAGTAGACATGCCCTCTTTTTATGTCATTTGTTTTGCGCGCACGCATGTGCAATAAATCATTATGGTGGCCGAAGGCTGCCACTATATATTTTACGAACTACTGTGCGATTTTATTGATAATTTTGCTTATTTCTATTTAAAAAGAAAGAAAAAAACCTAAGGCAATGAAAACGAAATTCAATCTCTTTACAGAGTTTTTAAGCTGCTTCTCAGTTCTTTATATTAGATTTGATCTTGTATTAAAACCTCTTGCACACTGGATCCGCCATATTTGTAGCCCAAGACAGCACACGTGCTTGAGCGCAAGGCATGAAGGTAGTGGCAGTGTTCGACCGGCAATGATTTTTTCTCAACAAAAAGGCTGTCACTGGCCGAGAGCTGCCTTACTAAAAACTTACTTTTGTTTTGATTTCATTTTTATTATGTGTTTTCTTTAAACTGAGCCCGCACTGTTTAACCAGCGGTTACACATCTAACTAACAGCGGAGTAAATGAGTGAGTGACCGAGTTAGTGACAAAATCGCCCCCTCACAATATGTCATCACCTTTTGAAAGGTGACATTATACGGCAATCATGGCAATGAAGTAGATAATACGTTTTAAGTTTTAATATTGTATTTTTATTATTTATATCTTCGATCATTTTTTAAAAGGGAAAGGTTTATGTTACTTATATAAGAAAAATTAAGCCACCAAAATTTCCTAAACTTAAGATTCACAGAAAACAAGCTTCTCGAAGTTTTAAAAAATTCCGAAAAGTACAAAGGTAGGGAAAACAGAAATTCTCTTTTGTCTTTCTTTTTTCCAGCTGATACTGCTTACATTGTTCTATCAATGTCGAATGTACTTACGGACTGTGGAGGTGAGAGTCGTTACGGGCACTGGCGTGGTAGTAGGTTTGTCAACTGGAACAAAGAATACACATTTACTCAGAGATACAACCACATATAAACTCATACACCGGCTTTTAAAAATTTAGCGTTGAAAAAAGGAAAAGTGTCATTTTTTTTACTAGAAAATCTGAGTCACCGATACTTCTTGGTCGTTTTTAACTCTACGAATGAAAGACCCCATTGGATAAAAGACAATAAAAGTAACCCAAACCCTATTGTTAAAGAACGCAAACTTTAACCAAGAAAAAAGGTAAAAACAAAGAAAACGTGTTCGTAGAGTTAAGCCTTACTGATACTTCTTAAACTTCAGTCCAAATAACAACTATACATAACTATTCACGAAAAATAAGCTTCTTCAAGATTGAACAAATCTCAAAAATCTACATAAAAGGAGAAAACAAGTAAATTTGTTTCTTTTTCCAGTCACAGTGTTTTAAATTTATAATGTGTTAAGACTTCAGTCTCGTACAACCGAATGGTGCCATTGGCACCACGGTTGGTTTGTTAGTTAAAACTTCTTAACCGATCTGCTTGAGTTCCTTCTCCATTGCTTGATCGTGATTCATCTAGCAGCACATAACGTATCAAGATACATGTAGCATAAGTTTTTATCACTAGAAATGCCTGTCTTCTTCCACTATTTACGGAGTATTAAACATCGCAGTGTAGAGCTCATTTTTTTCTAATTTCTCGTTAATCATATTGTTTCATTGGAGAATCTGTACCAACTGTTCAGTGAAGTTAATACAAGCATAAAAAATCCACATACTAGGCACGCATATTGGACAGCCTCGTGAATCGGTGCCATACTTCGAATTAGAAGGACAGGTGATGACTGGACAATCAGGAGTAGTAGGAGTAGGAGTGGTAGTAGGATCGGGAGGTACTGTAGTGGCTGCTGAATTAAAAAACACAGTTACAACATACTACTGCTGGTAAATAATACTGTTTACCACTTTTTTCTGTTCTTGTAGTTTTATAGTAAAGCGGACAAACCGCAATGCCTCAAGAATATGTTACGCTATGCTATGATACGCTATATACCTCTTATTAGCCGAGTGCGAGGTCCCTACGGCAAGTTATGGACTGAGTTTTTTCCTTCCTTTTATGGCCCAAGCGCAAAGCGCTTGGGCCATGAAAACAAGGAAGGGAAAAACGAGGATCCATAACTTGCCATACGGACTGAGCAAACGAGGCTAATAAGATGTTTATTACATGGCTTTCTTGATTACCCTGGTTTTGAAAAGTTGATCGAGAGCTAGCGGTCCGTACGGCTACTTACGGACCTGGAATTGACCAATCACACCACGCAAAACCATTCAGCCATATAATAAATTATGTTATGCCATGCTTTAATATTATCTAAATTACATTACTTTATATGATACGACCTGATATGATTTGGCTTGATATGACTTGATATCATAACATAACGTATCATAAAATATCATATCATACCATATAATTTTGTACTACGTAACCTAACCTACCATTACATTACTTTATATTATACTATTGGAAAATTCATTGCCTGGCACGTAAATTCTACGTTAAATTTTATGAGAAAATGACCAAAACGTCGTCTCAACTCAGCGCACACTAAAATCTTGCGATTTCATCTGAAATACCTTCTCATCTATTCCATGATTATCCAATCAGCTTGCAAGATTCATCAATTTCATGCAATTCTAGATTAAACTCAACTTTATTACATTATTTATTACTGTTATTATTATTATCATTATTATTATTACTATCACTGTTGTTTTTTATTCTGTATTATTATCTTTAAATAATGTTCTTCTTTTTATCAGATTCTTTAAATTTAGTACTTGGTTGTCTAGATTTGTGATTGTTTAATGTCATTGAAATAGTTTTATAAGATTTAGGCACTATAAATACACTATTATTATTATTATTGTTGTTATAAACTGTTTCATTAAAAGCTTGTCTCATGCATTGATACAGAACCAGACCGAAAGGAAGTGTGCAATTTCAAATGCGACAACTATCCGAGAATATGCTTTTTATTTTTCAGCTTCATCGTGTATTTAAAACACCATAAGTTCCTATCATGGATGTACAAAATTCGTGTCACGATTGCGCAAAACTTGTGTCATTATTGCACAAAAATATTTGTCTTGTGTAGCGGTGACCGTGAGTTTTACAAGAAACCTAGAGTTTTTTGAAAGTAATGTTGATAAAGAAGGAAACAAACAAATATTCTCGAGTCTCTTTTAAAACAAACTGGTTTACAAATATACGTACCATGAAATCCCACTTTGAAGCCTCTCCGATTTTAAGCCCCGCCAGAAATAAGTCTATTCATTTGCCAACGACAATATCATTCCAGATATAACCCTCCCCCCCCGCTTTTGAGTCCATGTACTGTGTAAGTGTGTTCCTTTTGCGTTTCTTATTAAATTTCAAATACTTTTTTATCCAAAGTTACACTCGGTGTCGCATAAGTCGGTTTTATAGATGTTTTTGAAATAAATTTTCCGTTTATTGTGACGCACAATAAATGTATTATAAATGTAACTCAAAATGTAATGGTATGTCAGATTTAATTCGTTTTTCAGGTGCGTTTTATCTCGTCGTTCCGAAACATTTTTTTATTCTGCTTTCAAGCCTACCCGGATATGAGGCCCCCGTTTATAAGCCCAACCAAAACCGCTTATGAAGTTATACGAGCCAAGGTCTTTAAAGTGGGATTCTACGGTATTTTGGACACCCAACATCATGCCGTTGAAGAAACAAATTAAAATTTGTATTCTTGAATTTAGTTCCACTTTTTTCACATCCCATATTTACACGATGAGTTTGAAAAAAACTTTCAAGCACAAAGAAAAAAATGAATCCGCTAAAAAAAACGTTTTAAGTTTTCTTAGTTTAATTTTTATTTTGCTTAACAAAATTGTACTTGGTAACAGTTGATATTTTGAAAGGTCACAAAAAAAATTTTGCAACATGCAGTAATCGTTTAAATGTAACAATTTTCCGACTTACGACAAGATCCCTGTCTTTGAACTGTGATTAATTCGTTCTTCTGGCAAGATTCAACCTTCATATTACACTCATTGGGGTAAGTGTTGCCATCCGATCCACAAACTGGAAGGAATTCTTTAGTGCAGACTTTGATGCAGGTACATGTAGGAGCACTATTTACTATTTCACATCTGGAATATGGAGGAGTTTCGCACTTGTGTTCTTTGCACAGATCCTCTGTCAAATACAAACAACATACGCAGTGGGACTAGGTTCACTTACTTGGATTGTGGCTTTCAGAATCTTCATCTGATTTACTTTTTAGTAATATCGATACATGTCTTCAAGACGAATATAACAAGTTACTATGTTGAAGGAGCGAAACTTCGTGTCTTTCAAAACGTGTTTAGTAGCATAAAGGACGGTTCTCTCTGCATAAAATGGCTTTGACAAAACAAAACGAAGGACGTTGACAACCAGTTTAGAAAAGTTCTTGCAGTTTTGTAGCTTTTGCTTGCATGCCTGTTTTATGCAAATGAAGAACCGCCTGCAGTAGATGTACATGTACCATGTTTCGACGCTTAGCGACAATTCATTCTCTCTTTCTTACACTATTTGATCTTCAGAAGTCGTTACAAACTGTAAGCGAATTAGTAACATATTTTCGGATAATGGCCATTACCTTCGATTTTTAGAATTGATATAATGTACACATTTTTTAAAGAAACTTGTAATTAATGGGTTAAACAGCTTAAATAACGAAAGGTAGTTAATAAATACGAGTTTTGAAACGGTTTTTATCAGAGGATGCATGTTTTGAAAGTTTACTTTACAAAGACTAACTTACATAACTTTAGCCATAACTTTAAAATAACACGCCTATAATGTTGCCATAGTTGATACAAAATTATTGGAACTTGGTAAAACTGGAGCATCAAACATGTCTTTGTGAAAGTTTCTGCTCGTTCAGTTATTACTTAAACGAAAAAGCTCTCATACCTTCCTTGATCCGTCGTATAAGATCTGGTATCTCTCTGATTAAATCGATGTAGTTTCTTGGGTTGAACACGTCTGGTCTTGCTGGAGCAATTACGGGATAGTAGTTTTCTGGTATCGTATCACCGATTGCAACAACGTAAATGTTTACACCCCGATTGCGAAGGCGTAAAGATTGATCTTGAATCTGCGCTCTTAGACGGTCTGGGTATTTACCAGCTATAACAACGATTAACACCTACAATACCACAAATGTTGATGTTAATACAATAAAAGGAAAACTAAAAATGGGAGCAAACTTGCTTTTAACTTCGGGTGCTAATCAACTTAAGAAATTTGAATGTAAAAACTTGATATATCATGGCTGCTCTATCAAAACTCGTTCTTGCGAAAAAAAAATTCATTGACTTCAAACAAGATATAATAGTGCCCCCATAGTAAATCCCCGCAAAAAATAAACTTAGTTGAAGTCTAAAACAAAATATTTTTTTTAACATTCAGCAGCTCTGTGAGCTGCGTCGTGTACCTAAACGTTAGATCAGCTATTATAAATAGCATAGTTCTCCCTCCAGGTTAGGGTATTAGATTCTAGGGCGCCCTTCAAAGAACCTCAAATCCAAGGAAAACGGTGTTGCTTTTAGCCCCCTTCTCTCACAAATATAATGCTTCACCTTGTCGGTTCACCGACCAGCTGCAGCAAAATGAGAGTACGACTATGTAAATCACTGGTAGATGATCACTCTTTACAAGCCAACTACAACAAAAGTTTTTCTGTAAACTCTAATAACATTTGTTCAAAGAATTTCGGGTCTTGACAAAACTTTCCCAAAACCCAAGTATATTGATGATTTGGAGGTTTGTGTAAATCCATTCCCAAAAATAGAAAAGAATTGATAACAATTCTAAAGGTTTGGCGAGCATCAATTTGTAAGAAAGGAAAGATATTGTCTTGACTTCCGGCAGCGTAACAGCGAACGGGTTTGTAAAGCTAATGATAAAAATTATTAGAAAACACTCCTAAAAGACAAAAAGAGCACTAAACCAAATTAAGTCGATGGCCATCTTTCATGGGTTACATGTATGGAAATATTTCGTGGATATAAATGTATGTGTGAACTGCAACAACATGTTAAAAACTCTAACTCCTAGACCTGATTGCTGTTTGGTCTTGAAAGTACCTCAAAACAAACCAGCGTCTACAATTTGTGCATTTCTTTTTATTTAAAGAATTGAAACTTGATCATCTTCGCCTAGATCTGACCTACGCCGAATAATAAGCAATTCACTAATCCCGCTCCTTGGTGCATACTGAAAATACCTTGTCTGCTTATCTCATGGCCCGTGCGCTTCGTGGTTAGGCAACCAGATATATATTGTCTGTAGCTGGCTAAAGGTGCAGAAAGTTTATTCGGTTTACAAAAGGTATGACTTGATCCTGCCTTATCCCGTGTTTTATTTAATGCTTACAATAGGTATGTATTGACTTGATCCTGCCTTATCCCGTGTTTTACTTCATGCTAATGTACTATTACTTTGCAGGTCTTCTGGACTCTTCAAACTATAGTTAAAAAAATGCCGCTAAAGTGAATGGAAGCTTTAACCGTACTTGGGGGTACTACCTCTGTGTATCAATAACTAACAAAAAAGAACTTTTAAAATCTTTGTCCGTCGGTCTACGTTACCTTACGAGAATCAGCTCTTTCACCGTCCAAACTGAACAGATCTTCGTAAGCTTTGCTAAGTGCAATGTCCATCCTCCTGCTACCTTTCGGCCGATAACGAATTTGGTCAATGTAATATCTCACTGCATCAAGTGTGAGTTGATTGCGGCCCAATCTGTCGAATTTTAAATCTGCATGCGCAACGTCACCGAATGACATAAATGCAATATGGTTGCCAGGCCAAGAGGGACTGAAAGAGCTTGAGACACGCTTGGTAAATGACTTCAGCTTGTTCCAATTGGCATCGCCTACGTTGTCCGACATATCAACCAAGAATCCAACATCGAAAGGTCGTGGTCCTAAAAAATATTTGGTCACAAAAAATAAATAAGTTATCAAAAACGTGCCGTAAAATTCAATGTAAGCGTATCGTCAAAAATGTCACAAAGTAAAGCAGAGTTCCAAAGCAGTACCTCGACGGATGTTGCGTACAAGTGCTGTTCTAACACTATCCATCCTCTCATAGTCCATAGGGTTGTACACATAAGATCTTCTTAGAGCAAGGTCAGGGTAGTAGTTTCTTCGATCGAGGTCAGAACCAATTACAACAACGTAGATCTCTACACCTCTGTCATGAAGCTGCTGGGAGGCCTCTCGAATCTGCTGTCTCAGTTTATCTGGATAGCGCCCAGCCGTGAAGATAACCAGGGCCTGTACAAGTGATCATTTATGATACAAAATTAAGCTTTTTTGAAACAGTGTAAAACCGATATCAATACTCTCATAACAGTAATAGTAATAATAACAAAAACAATAAGTACGAAAACTGTCAAAGATAATAATAATCAAAACACAAACAAATCTAGAACATATCGTAGTTGGTATTTATTTATCTAGCAAATGTGAGTTAACTAAGAATGCATTCGATTGACATATTCCATATATTCCAGAATATGTAAAAAACTTCAAATTCTCTCCTGGTCTGTTATTGTAATTATTACCTTTATTATCATTATCGTTATCATAGCCATCAGTATTATTACTGCTATTATTTTTTAGTATTATTGTTTTCATTATTATTATAGTATTATTAGTAGAAGTAATAGTAATAGTAATAGTAGTAGTAATAGTAGCAGTAGTAGTAGTAGCAGTAGAAGCAGTAGTAGTAGTAGTAGTAGTAGTAGTAGTAGTAGTAGTAGTAGCAGCAGCAGCAACAGTATTGGGCATTTTTATAACTCTTATGAGAAGTTCGAAAAGTTCTGGTACAAAGTTGCACTGTCGAATAACGTTTAAAATCAGTTACAGAAGTTCAATACCTGACGGGCGTTTGGTCTGTATCCTCCTCTCTCGCTGAATAGATCCCGATAAGCTACATTAAGTGCTAAGTTGATTCGTCTGCCACCTCTTGGCTGATATTGAACACTATCAATAAGCCCTCTGATACGATCTGGGTTGACCTGATCGTCTTGTAATGTATTGAAGTTGAAATCTACGTTCGCACTGTCTCCATACGATATAAATCCAATATGGTTGCCATACCAGGAAGGTCTGAACGAGTTTACAACATCCTTGGCAAATGATAACAGTCTGTTCCAGTTTGCACTACCAACATTGTTGGACGAATCAACCATAAATCCGATATCCAGAGGACGTGGCCCTAAAATTATTTGATGACTTAAAGTTAACACGTATTTGTGTAACAGCTGTAGATTTCAGAGTTTCTTAACAAAACGAACGCTTCAATTAATTAAACACAAAATTAACAAATGGTTTTATAGAAGGAACCTTAGAACGTTTTAAACACTTTTAAAGCAGAGACTTTACCGACGCTTCTTTTATGAGAACAATTTTATAAGAACCACGAGGCTCAAATTTGGCCGAAAATTAAGAACTAGCTAGCCACAATCCAGGCTGTAATTTGAAATAATAAATGCAAAGTTGACTGATTTTTAACGAAATTCCATTATTTTTTCTCAAACTCGATTTTATTGAGCATTAAAATACTCCAAACGTTGAGATCGATCGAATTTCTACTGCAATTTATTCGGCTTGCCGTCCTGATCACAAGTTAGGTGCATTTGCAATACTGTAGGAGTTGCTTCTGACTGCTGATGTTCTTATGAGTACTTCAAAAACTAGGAACAGATTAAGAACAATTGAAATTCCCTAAAAGGTTAAGAATAACGAGGCTCGCCCAAATTTTATTGGTTCTTATAAAAAAAAGCGTGTACTGATGTTGTAGAAAATTGCTGGGTTCACAGAATTGAACCCTAATTTGTATGGGCGTTTTGGGTTTTCTTGGTCATGAGTGGGGGAATGGAGGAGGCCTGTAACTCGGATACAATTAAAAGATTACAGAAATTTAGAGGGATTCTGCAATTCTTCAATCCAGGCAATTTGTATTATCACTTTTGTTAAAAGTGCTGAGCATGCGTATTACTGTGACTATTCCCATTAAATTCACTTGCTTACAATGCTTCTGTTTACCTTCGCGTATATTTCTCTCTAGGCTTGGTCTAACATCCTCAATACTATTATAGTCTCTAGGGTTGTATATGAAGGGCCTGCTTGGAGCCAAATCAGGATAGTAATTTCTTCGATCGACGTCAGAACCGATTGCAACAATGTAGATCTCCACATCTCTGTCCTGAAGCTTTTGGGAGGCGTCTCGAATCTGCTGTCTCAGTTCATCTGGAAAACGTCCAGCCGTGAAGAGAACCAGCGCCTACAACCACAAATAATGAAATTGTCATTTTTAAATCACAATAATTACTTATCTGGGGTCGATTGTTTGCACTAATCTTGCAAGTCTAACAGTGTGGCATGTAATTTCCCTCCTTAAATTCTGAAAGTTTACCACAAAAAAATCAGTTTCGCAAACAAAACTTAACAAAAGCGCTCTGAATAATACTTGAATCTCCAGGTCAGGGGAAATAAACGTTTATGTCATTGCAGAGGTAATATAAAGCACCTCGCAATACATTGTCCAATAAAACAGCATGGCTTTGAAGCATTTAGTTCACTTTTAAAGCAAACTGATTCTTTTAAAAGGGTACTTTGGCGGTCAAAAGGCTGACAAAGCGAATTTGTGAAAAACTAATTTGTCACTCATTGTTTCAAAACCGAATGATTTCGAGAATTCTGACAAAAATGTAGCAGTCGCCGGCCGGTGGAACGTCGAAGAAGAGTGCAGAAAGTTTTTCGGTTGAAGCAAACCGGCTCGCGCCAGCCTAACGAACACGTTACAATTCGACGGAGAGATTTATTGAATGATCAACAGGTTGGAGTAAAACTATTAATGTTCAAATCATCTGCTGGTTCAATCAAGTCAGCTAAAAGGCTCCAATTGTGATCTGTCTTGCATTGTACAAGTGAAAAGTCTGGCAGATCGGCTAAGGAATTCCTTCGAGTTGGTAGGTGCACATCCACCGATTCAATTCACAAAGGTGAACATTTGAAAACGTGCTTTAGCAGTTCAGAAAAACCAGTGAGACTCCTCAGTTGCTATGCCTTTTGAAACCCCGTCCGAACGTAGTCAGGTATTTTCGAAAACGGAGACAATTTTGCTCCGAACACGGCCACCGTCCACACGTAACCGGCGTTTTCGGGCTGACCGAAAGCGGAGATTTTCAAAAACGTTCTCCATGGTGGAGATTTTTGAAAACGGAGATTTATCGTATTCGTGTGGATGGGCGAAAACGGAGGTTTTCAACTACTATGACGTCAAGCCAAGGCGGAAAGCTCGCTCTTCTGCACATACGATTCGAAAACGCTACATGTGGACGCAAGTTTTTTTAAATACGGAGAAAAAAAAAGTCCGTTTTCGAAAACACCCGACTACGTGTGGACGAGGCCTGAATGTTTCAACGCCAATAGTTGAAATCCAAATTGTTAAAAGCCGAGAGTCAAAAGTCATATAAATTGCGACTTGTGTCTTTACCAATAATGGTTGCTTTTAGTGATCTATTTTAATACAGCAAGAAAGCAACAAGGACGACATGCAGTCCCTTGAACTCCGAACTAGTTTGGTTTTGCTGCCCTACAAGTCCATTGAAGTTACATACAAATCTATCAAAAACCTTCAAACGAATTACTTTATATTTAAATACTGACCAAACTAGTCGGTACCAAAACTACAATTTTTTTTATAAAAAACGTAAAACGGGCAATAATTTTTTCGGACAAAATAACGTCGGCTCGTGCTATCGCAATTTTTCCTTTCCTAAACAATCGTTGTCGAACAAAAGTCTATTTTCGTTTTCATGAAGATGACAACGTTTTGATAACGGAATATCAAAAACAACTAATACTTACCCTAATTCTGACCTTATCCAAACCAACACTATTTCTAAAAGAGGAAACTTAAAAAAATGAAATCAAAAGCTAGAAGTAAAAAACAAAAAAAATGAATTACTGTGTTCCCGCGAACCCGCGATCGCTAGCATTCTAGTTTACACACTACCACTACACCAACAACCTGATCGGTGCTGTTCACATTCTTTTTACTGTATATATATTACAAACGGCATCGACTGTTCCTGGAAATGGCAATGACTGTTCCTGAAAATGGCAATGACTGTTCCAAATGGCAACAACCGTTTACGAAAGGGAAATTAGCC
>JAOBRG010371126.1:13930-26385 GCA_027574985.1 Umimayanthus nakama
AAATGGCAATGACTGTTCCTGAAAATGGCAATGACTGTTCCAAATGGCAACAACCGTTTACGAAAGGGAAATTAGCCGCGCTATCACTAGCTGTTGTCATGGCAAGCACCAAAATTTGCTTATTTTCACGCCATGCTAAATATCTTAATAAGATAAGTGACTGATGCATTTTTCGCAGCAGATTTTGCGTTAGAACCAAAATGTGCCCTTGGCTGCGACCGCCAGTGTACCCTTAGTATTTTAAAACAAGTTAAGGTTGATAAGGCTGTCAACATCGTTATAGGTAAGCATACAAGACATGTACAATTCACGGTGAAAATACGTACCTGACGGGCATCGGGTCTGTACCCTCCTTTTTGACTGAACAGATCCCGAGAAGCTACATTCAGCGCTGTGTCGATTCGCCTGCTACCTTTCGGCTGATATTGAACGTTTTTAATGTAACGTCTCACTGCATCTTCACTCTGGAGTACATTGAAATTGAAGTCTACGTCCGCCTTTTGGCCATAGGATAAAAATCCGATATGGTTGCCAGTCCTGGATGGTTTGAATACGTTCACTACACGTTCGGCGAATGACCTCAGCTTGTTCCACTTGTTGATGTCAATAGATTCAGAGGAGTCCACCAATAATCCAATGTCCAGGGGACGGCGACGTGGCGGTTCTGGTCCTAGATAAGATAAGATAAGAATACATTTCATTTCAAACGAAATTTGTCTATACATGACATCAACAAAAATGTAAAAACAATTCTCATTTTTAATATTCCTGTTATCCCATTTTACTTTCACAACTGAGTTGTTTTGACATTTTTATAAGTTGCAACAATTCAAAGATTTTAGAAAACGTATCGCATGTTTCAAACTCTTGTAGTTCATGGACATTTTAAGTTGAGTAGAGGTATAATTTTTATTTTGCATCATAAAATTGTGCCTTACTTGATAATCTTATTGTTTACCGTCAGAGAAAAGCGGTCAGACTCGAAAATTCTAATTATCTACAATGTAGTGAAAAGCATTACATGACTTTTCTTGGAAAAAAAATGATCTTTTAAAAAAAAAACACAGGTACACTGGTAATGTGTAAAGATATTTTTACCTCGACGGATCTGTCGTTCAAGGTGAAGTCTTTCATTCTCCAAATTGTCGTAAGTGTTGGGATTGAACACGTTCCGTCGTCTCGGGGCAAAGTCTGGGTAATAGTTTTCTGGTCTGATATCGGAACCGATTGCAACAATGTATATTTCAACACCCCTGTCTCGAAGTCGTCGTGACTGATCTTGAATCTGCTGCCTCAATTGATCTGGATATCGTCCAGCTGTAAATACAACCAACACCTAGGACGAAGCGAATGTGTCAGTAAGATTGTTACAACTTGGTTTATTCAGTGCAAACGTAACAAATCAACACACGTTAATCACCAATGAGGGTAGATATGTGATTGTAATTTTCCATCTATAAAGAAGCATATGGCAAACTACAGTCTATAAGCCAACAAAACAAGTGAAAATTTAAAGAGTAAAAAACTGCAGTTGCACTTTAGCTCGTGCTGTGATTTTACCTGGCGGGCGTCAGGCCTATAACCGCCACTTGCACTGAAGAGGTCCTTGTAACCTGCATTCAATGCAGTGTCGATTCTTCTGCCACCTCTCGGCTGATATTGAACGCTGTCAATGAGGCGCTTGACTCCATCAGGTGTGTATCGATTACCTCTTAAGGCATTGAAGACAAAGTTCACACGTGCTGTATTTCCGTAAGATATAAACCCAATATGGTTGCCGGGCCAAGATGGTCTAAACGAGTCAACAACACGTTTGGCAAATAATGTCAGCTTATTCCAGTTTGCCGGACCTACTCCGTCTGAAGAGTCCACCATGAAGCCAATGTCCAGTCGTTTTGGACCTACACATAAATGCGGTGTTAGCCTTAAATTATTCAATATATTTACCTTTTTTACAGTACCGAATATTTTCGTCATTCCCTTTTTTTACATTACCAATTATTTCGTCATTCAGAGCAGCCACAACAGTTTATGCGCTACATGTTAAAAACAATATTTTAATCATTTCCATAAATGGAAGCATTTCTAAAGTTATTGAATATTACCAAACTTTTGTCACAAAACCCGACCAAATCTCGAACCTGCTTTACAAGTAAAATATCACGAATAAGTTGTATTTAGTATGTAGCTTTAAAACACATTTTATAACTAAATAGAAGATAAATGAAGAATAGGTAAAGTGGCATTTTATTGAATGATTGTTAGAGAGAAAAGTAGAGGGAACCGGAACTAAAAGTATATAAGCTAGGAACATCACTTCATTATTTACTTTTTTTGATAAGGTACTAGGGCATGCGTATTACCGTAACTGTTCCCATTTAATTCACTTGCTTGAAATTAACACTTCTGTTTACCTTCGCGTATATTTCTCTCTAGGCTTGGTCTAACATCCTCAATCCTATCATAGTCTCTAGGGTTGTATATGAAGGGCCTGCTTGGAGCCAAATCAGGATAGTAATTTCTTCGATCGACGTCAGAACCAACCGCAACAATGTAGATCTCTACACCTCTGTCCTGGAGCTGCTGGGAAGCGTCTCTAATCTGCTGTCTCAGTCGATCTGGAAAGCGTCCAGACGTGAAGACAACCAGCGCCTGTTGCAAAAAATAAGAAATTATACGTTAGACAGTCAATATTAGTCCGTTTAGGTTAAAACCACATGTAACATGTTGTTTTCCTTTACTACTTTGAAAACGCTTGATACTAAAATATAACTTTTCTTTTCAGTTCAAATAGAATCATCTGCTTATTAGAGGTTTTTAATTAGTTTGTATTACCTGTTCGTGCACACTTTCAATATTATAACGGATTTGAGAAAAGCAGAATGAGTCTTGGTGCAACATAAGTAATCTTATTTTAGGCAGCTTTCCCTAAAATGAAATCAGAGGCGATTTCCAACTGAAGTTGGCGGTTTTTTAAATCTTCTTTTATCTTTCTTGAAAGTATAACATTTTGAGAGATTTGTTCTTTGAATCGTTTTGTAAAATAAGCTCAAAGCACAACATTTTTTACAGCACCAGATTCAAGCTGTCGTTCACCTCTTGTCCCCGTGGGTATAAGCACCAATCTACTAAACCGTGCACTCTCAACATAAAAAGCTGCTCTGAAGAGTGCTAACAAAGGCTATCAAATACGCACTAGTGCATTTATTACATATTATTAAAAATAATATTAATGTCATTACGTCGACAACATTGCTTCCACTTTTGTACGTGCAGAGTACTTAACAAGTACATAAGAGACTGTTTTTACCTGACGGGCATTGGGTCTGTACCCTCCTCTTTGACTGAACAGATCCCGAGAAGCTACATTCAGTGCTGTGTCGATTTGCCTGCTACCTCTAGGCTGATATTGAACGTTGTCAATGTAACGTCTTATTGCATCAGGTGTGAGTCTATTGCCCTGTAGTACATTGAAATCGAACTCTACGTTCGCGTTTTCGCCATAGGATATGAAGCCAATATGGTTGCCAGGCCAGGATGCGTTGAAGGAGTTCACAACACGTTTGGCAAATGAAGTCAGTTTCCTCCAGTTATTAATGCTTACACTATCTGAGGAATCCACCAAAAATGCGATATCTAATGGTCGACGAGTTGGTTCAGGCGCACCTAAAAAATCCCAAAAATATTTCGATCAATGGATTCAATTTAGCACTGTAGTCAGTCAATTATGAATTATAGATATAGTCGTTTTCAGTGATAGATTTATGTACTAGCTTGTTTGATTGGAAAACACGTGTTAGTAAAAAGTAACTGACAAATCACTTCCCTACTTATCAATCTTAATCTGTTGTTTTACATGATCACATTAACAAGAGGGGTGGAGCAACCTGCTTAAGCGAGTTAATAGTCTACCCTGCCTAATCCGGGTTACGTTCAAATGTCCGTTACAAATCCAGCCAAAATCGTAACTTAACAATTAACAAAGCTACGAAAAACCAGACTTGACTAATTGTTTCTTATGCGCTTTAGCGTCTGTTTTTTTCGCATACCACCTATTTGAATTTCTATTTTACCTGCAGGTCAACTAAAAGCTAACCTTAACGTGCTAAGCAAAGTTGAAAGTTTACATCGATGTTGTAATGGTTGCAAGTAAAAGCTTGCCCATTACTTTTCACACTACGGCTTGGCGAGGTACCTTAATTATGAACTTGAGATTGAATTTGAGTTTGCATTACATTATCTGAGTGCCTACCTTCCGTTTTAACATGGCCCAGAAAAAAAGCTTGCCTACCTTCTTTAATTTTGCGAACTATAGCTGGTTCTTCTTTATCCAGATCTTCAGGGGCAAAGACATTTTCTTTCTCTTGAGTTATTTGTTCCAGCTTGGAAGGTTCCACCTCAGATCCAAGTCCAATCACATAGACTTCAACGCCTTTATTTCGAAGTCTTTCTGCTCTCTCCCGTATTTCTACGTCATATTCTTTCGACAATTGTCCAGCAGCCATGATTACCAAGACCTATTGTATTAAACAAAAATGCATGCCAAAAGAATAATAAGAGCTAAAAGAAGCAGCTCTTAGATTAAATATCGTCTTGCATAAAAACATTTTCTAGATGAAGAACATCTTACTTTTGTAATGAGTTCACGTAAGCCCATATAATTGCTCTCCACTTGTTCATAAAATTCACAAGTTGCTAACTTTAGCAAAGTTTGAAAACTTGCATTGTTAAAGTTGGAGCTAGACTTAAACCAAATATGAGTAATATTTCCTCTACTCGTAAGTGAAACTCGTCCGTGATTATTGCGTTAGAATATACTGTAGCACTTTAAACTCTGTCAGATTATCTTAACAGTATTTGCTGCAACTTCATTATTGCTCATGTGTAAAAAATCGTTGCAAACTTAAGTGGTATTGGAAGTGTGATAGGATAGGAAATGCTAGTGTTTGGTCAAAACCGCATTGCGCATTTGCTTTCAACCAAGACACAATCGAAAGACCGTGTGATCGAAAAAGAAAAACCACCTTCATTGTCATTCCACTGACTATTCCATACTCAAGATAAACTGATATATTTGCGAGATATTACAAAAGCTGCAGGACAAGGTTCTAACATTCAAAACAATTATCTAGCTTAAGTATATAAGCAGTTTAACTTTGTAACAAAACTTCCACTGTTCGACTAAAGTTGTGAAAGTGTACATAAAAGTTTCTAAAATAGCCAAGTTTAACATTTCGCTATCAAACCAAAAATATAAAAACATGTCGATACTGATGTTGCAAAACTAAGAAACTGGTCATTAACTCTAAACTCTCTACACCTTATAAAGTTATAAAAATGAATGATAGGCTATGAGATGAAGCAACAAAAAAAATTGTAACTTCTGAGAGTAAATGAATCAAAGCGAAGTACTCAGCTAATTCTTCTAGTTTGTTATGTTTTTTGATTATCATAACTTTGGATAAGGGCTATAAGAGGCTGTTAATTCTTAAAGTGGTTCTACCACCTCAGACATCAGGGTACAGAAGGCGAAAAGTGTAACAAAAAGCAGACTTGGCAAGCCTAGCTTTATAAAAGTTAGTCCTACACAATGCCAAAAACCGCTTCGAAGCTGGAATACTATCAATTAATTACCGGTCTTGCATTCGACCTGGCACCAGTTTCCGGATTGAAAAGGTCCTCCTCTGCCACTATTAGCGCTTCATCCAATCTTCTTTGTCCTCGTGGCTCACGCGGAATTCTATCAATCGCACGCTTTATTTCATCTGGGTTGAGTTGATCTCCTTCGAAAGAGTCAAACTTTAAGCTTGCGTTGGCGTTTCTGCCGTATGTGATCACACCAATATGGTCACCAGATGGATTGGGGTTGGACTTGTCGACAATAGCCTTCGCCAACTGTGCCATTTTCCGCCAATCATCATCGCTGACGTCATTTGAGGAGTCGATTAGGATCCCCAAATCTATTGGAGCTGGTTGTTTGGGAGGGGGTGGTGTAACTTTGATTGCTGTAAGGAAGAGAAGATGTACAGTATGGGAGTAGCAATTCATTTCGATCAAACAGTATTGAAACAGTAAATAGTGTTCATAGCATATTTGAGCTTTTGTGTGAACTTAAAACAAAATCGTTCTTTTTTCTAGTGCTCAAGGCAGTATAATGAAGCAACATGAAATACTAAGGCATTGTGCAACGAAGATCGTTACAAAACAAAATACTAAATTAGCGGTACTTGTATAGTCCTGGATATGGCTCTGAAACAGTTGCAATAAAACTCAAAAGAAACAGCAAATAATCCAGTCGTATCGGTAAAGTCGGAAAACACTACTGATTACTTTTTTAATTGTTAGGCAATGTATCTCAGTGTTTAACGGAATCGCGATACCCATGTGCAGAAAAACATAGTTCAGAGTTTCAAGGGTTTGGAAACAGTAGGTTGTGACAGTAGTTGGTTTCTTCCACTGCACAAACGACAAATCCAGCGCGCCCATGCACACTAATTTTGCTCCACCCGGTTTCTTTTCTTTTAATATTTTGTGGCAAAAGTCTTTAATCTACAACAAACTGCCACATGAATTCTTTGCTGACGCTAGGTATCTCACATCAAGGGACACAAAGTCAAAAATAGCAAAATATGGTTCCATTTTATTTTTGTATACAACAGTCCATCATTATTTTTGTTCTAATCTTGGTCCCCAATTTCTCTTTTCTTTGTGCCCTATGGCGTCAGCATCGTGATCAAAACGATTGCAGGTGTTTCGACAGTCGAATCCTAATGAATCACACAGTTATGTGCATCAACGGCACTTGCATATCCGTAGCATGCAGTGGGTATTTTCAAGGATTTCAGGTTTGTAAATGGCACCTACATAGTGCGACCATACTTAGTTACCAGAATGATCTACCGCGACACCTACATGATGTTTAATTTCCTTCCGTATATACTTTTTCATCTATATACTGAACGCACAGGAATTCAGCAACAGTGTTTGGTTTGTAGAAATAATAAAACACTTACGAATGCAAACTTTGGAACAATTTTCTAGGCAGCATGCCGATCCTGTAGGACAATCACCGTCATGGTCACAATCATGTTCCGGTTCCTCTCGACATTCAAGCTCGACATGTTTCGGACATGTCCACGCTATAGGCAAGACATAAAAGTTTTCTTTAATTTTTTTATTTACAAGCTCTTGCCAGTTTAATGTTATATTGATTACCAGTCAATCACAGGATTGTTAGAGAAAATGCAACAATTTATCTGCGCACTTAAGGCCCAAGCAAACGGAAGCAACATTGTTGGCCAACAAAGTGCTATTTTAATTGGTCCAACCTGTTGCGACTGCTTTTATGGAACCACAACAAAGTTAGTACTTGGTGACATTTGTTGCGTATTGTTCGAAACCGGTAAAACTTTAGCGCTACAAGTCCCTACATTTATATTGTTCTTTAGACGACCATCACCAATGTTGGTGGTTGTTGCGTTCGTTTGTATGCACCTCACAACCAGTGCCAATAACTCCCAAAATTGTTTGCTAACAATGTTGTGACTTGTTATGGCCCTCTGCATGGACATTTAGTAATAAGGTAATCCGTTCTAACCGGCTGAGTAAGCTAAAACACTGAGTATTGGAATGGCATCTAGTTGTTCGACTTGCTCGTTCAAAACAAATTCACAGAAGATAAAAATATAGCATCTTTGTTAACGAAACGCCGAGTTTTCCCATTTCTTGCGCTGCTTTCTCTTTTCTATTACTTTTATTTTTTAGGCTTGATATCTCTGACCACACTTACTCTCATTACCAGCGAATAGTTAGCTGGTAAACTGTAGCTGAGCAAAACTCAAAGATTCCGGATGATTTTTATAAGCATTTGCACATAATTTTTGTCCTAGCTACCGCAATTTTTGTTTTTTCAATCTTGTTGAGGCTTCATTACTTAAAATGCTGACATTAATTAAACTAAAGACGTCAAAATGGACAAGGACTTGTTTTTCGACTGAAGAGTTAATTTTAGTTGGTACATGTATAGAAGGGCTTGAGACAACTGTTCTTTAAAAAGGCAAGTGACAATATCAAAACGCGTGATACTGATCACTACTTTCTGTTATAAGCCACATAAGAATCCTACGTTCTATCACAGTACTACAAGAGAAAACAAAGTTTAAACTCACTTGGTGCTGATGTTGGCCTTGGCAGTGGCACTAACACGGATAGAGAATGATTAAATACGGTTATTTTGAAGTACGTTACCGAGTAGTAGGGGACAAAATGGGCCCCATCGTAGATTTACATATATGTACTTGCAATCAATATTTAAAACCAGTCTATTTTCTGTTCCCAATGTTGACAATTAAAAATAAACAGGACAGTGATTGTGCCAAAACATTCATTTCAGCAGATTGATCGAAAATAAATACATACATATTTTTTGTGAAACAGTCTAGAATGAGCATGCAGTCTCCTAAAATACACCATTTTACAGTGTTTTTAACTAAAGAGTGTTTTTGAAATTACACAGATAAAAAAAATTATCATTAATTATATTTTTGTAGTACCTGTAACTGTGGTATTTTATCTGTATTAATCAATGAATTTATACTTTTTATTGTTTTGGTCAGGTTATAAGTAAAAGTTAGTATGTCTGATATTCAGTGTTTTGAGGAACTCCTAGGGCTATCTAACTATTCTCCCGCGATAAAAAAAGTGAAACAAGGGCGTATAGTTTACATTTTATTTTATCTAATCTAGTCTAATCTAATCTAATCTAATCTTAACTTATGTATAATAATGTAATGTTAGGTTATGTAACGTTATGTAATCTTATGTAATCTGATCTAGTTTAATCTAATCTAATCTAATCTAATCTATTATCTAATTAGTCAGTGTAACGCAATGTATGCAAAATAATATGATATGACTTTAGGACAGAAAGGATAAATTAGAAAAAAAATGTTTGTATATATTCATAAAGCTGTAACATATATGCGCCCGTGAGGAAGGCTTCGCGCCATTCGAAGATAAGATAAAAAATCATATCCAACTGTGGTTATTGATTGCAACAAAACACCTAAGTATCAGTGTTAGTTGTTAACCCATCTATTACTGTTGTTTTCGATCTTCTGTCATTTACCATCGCGTTTGCAGTTCGAATTAGTTCGGGTTGGGGTAGCTGATAATAACTGTTTTTTCAAGACAGGGTTTTAAGAAAGTTGAGTTTTTTCGGTGTTTGGAACAAACGATAATAACTTACCGAGGTAAGAAAACTTATTTCAAAACGCGTGTTTGAAAGTTAAGGAAATGATGCTATGTATAATTCAAGCATTTTTCAAGAATTAAATCATGAATTTTAAAGTTACAAAACACTTGGCTTTTCTTTCCACTTATTCTATTATACACTTACCGCACTTTCCTTCTCTTGCAACGCTGATAAGTTCATTCAGCCTGCAGGAAGCAGCTTGCATTTCACATTTATTGCCGTAGGTTTTGCCGTCTGAGCCACACACAGGATTATATTCCGCTGTACATCCCGGACACTTGCACTTGTCTTGGTTGTCCTCTATTACACAGGTCGAGTATGGAGCAAAACATTCGCTAGAACCACACATTGCCCTTGCATCTGCAGTAAAGAAAACAAATTAGTAGCGGCTCAACCACAATCCTTCTTATAGAAACTCAGAATGTTTTATTTTAACGTTCAACCAACTGGGGCTCACTTCCAAAACCTCAGCGGTACCGTTTTCTGTTACCTGATGGGAGGCCAGGACGCATACCAGCACGTCTTGGCCTTTTTTCGAACTTCCTCAGCCTTAACGGTGGCCAGCCTATGTTCCTGGATAAGGACGTCGCCCGGAAGGGCTTTTTAGGCTGATGGTGACTGGTAAGGATGCCGATGGTGAGGTCCACCAGTCTCGCACTTGGAATTATGGGGCAAGAACTTGGGGATTAACGCCTTGGTTGTCCCTTAGCGAGATGTTGAAATTCTTACCGGCAAACAATTCATTTTTGCAACGACATCACCGTCCGCCCTGCCGTCGAAATACTCTTATTGGTGGATACACTGTTGTTCGCTACAGCAAGACATCTTGCTCGTACAATTTCCCTGCCGCGCTGCCAACAACGATCGCGAACGGTTCTTTTTCCCCTAGATTTATGATCAACTCAACATGTTGAATTTGATTCTCATACCCTACGAAATTTCGAGCCTCGGTTTGACAGTCCATTCAATCTCCACTTGAAGTATAAAAACCATTTGCACTCAAACCCAGGTTATTTGTTAACAGTGTACACCGAGTTCACAATCCGAACACCACGGACTCTCCAATTGTACTGAAGAAAAGGAAGCCGTTCCGTGATTTCTGCCAACACCACAGCGACCACCACCCATCTACTGTTACCTCACGCTCCGTAATAAGCCAGCTTTTTTCCCCGAGTCAGTTGATCCAAAATCGGTGCACATCGTTTTAATTAAAGTTGTACATCCTTACACATACATATTTATTATAATACATAGTACTTTAAGTATCAATTGTAATCTTTACGTTTTAAACAGAACTGTGAAATTGCTAGGCCCTGTGATCGTTTTAAGGAACGTGCGCAATACGAGTCAATAACTGAATTTTTTTTTTAAATTGTGGCGTACTTTCAGCAAACGGATTGGGTATACTGAGCTCGGAGGTTGTTATCACGGAGCATTGTTTCACAAGAAACTTAGATTCACGATAGTATGCTATGATTTCATGGTAGTTGTATCTCTATAGCAGTTTGCTCGTTTTGCAGTTAAATAGCAGTTTCGATTTTGGTGTTAGAATGAAAAATGTATGACTATTTAAAGTGAAAAGTAATAAATAAAACAAATCAACAATCGTTGGTTTCTTGTTTAGGTAGGGGTGGTGTAGGATGCCAAGTAAGGGACCTTGTATCTTTTTGTTGCACAACAAGTCCCATCGGCGAAACGCAAACTAGAAAAGGAATGTATTGTTGAATGTTTAGAATTTGATGTCTAAAAAGAAGACATCACAACAAAAGCAGAGTTATATTTCATTATAAATTTTGTTGAATATATCAGTACTTGTAAATAAAAGAAAATGTCAATCACTTACATAAACAAGTTAAGTTACAAAGCTCTCTGCAGCATTTTGCTCCCTGGGGACAATCGTTGTCACTGTTGCAATCGTCTTGCGTTTCTGGTGGACACTGAAAACCAGCTGGGGGAGATGGAAGATCTGGACACGTGTACACTGTTGACAAATGCTGTACAGTTAATCTTTTAGGTTTAGGCATATTTTGTTTTGTTGCTACTTAAATTGATATAATTGATTTGATTAATATAGCAAGGTTTAAAGGTTCGGTTCATTAAGGAAACTAGTAGGCAATAGGGACCGCGAAGTAGAGCCACCCCCCAATATTTCAAAAGTTAGTAAGAAAAAGAGTCTTGTGCCCCCTCCCCCCGATATTGAGTCACTGACGGTGCCCCCAAGTCTCAAAATCACTTCGCGGTCCCTGGGCTAGGGCTGCTATAAGGTCAATGATTACTTTCGTTACCCGCACGCCAACACCATTTTGCTGGTGAGTCAGCTGAAGTTGACGTTTCGAGCGTTTGCGCTGAAGACTTAATGTCATCACTATAGAATATGATGAATTATGGAACTCACCTATTTTTCCTGTGGGCTCTGAAACGAATGGAAAAAAGTAAATGCAGTTATAAAAATATCTTGATTGAAATAAACCTGGTTGCATGCTCCTCCTTGACACAATTGTCTCCCAATACTAGATAATACCGATCAATTTCAGATGATCTTGTAAATAAATAGGATTCCTTTTATTAGCTGATTCTGAAATAGGATTCCTTTGTATAAGCTGATTCCGAAAATCCCATTTCGGATGACTTTATTATAAAGATACTGGTTTTTGTAATTTGTATTAGCAAAGCAGTACTACATGCTTGAAATCGAGTTGAAATAATGTCTTTAAAAATGGTTGGATGGCACTCAGCAATACTTAGCCCCGGGTATTGGAAAAGAAGAAAACGGAAGATAGATAAATGGAGGGTGGCGGGGAGGAGAGGGAATGGTAGGAAGAAAGGAAAGGGTTTTAACCAATAAGTTACCATATAAAAAATATTTGCTTGATTAAACAAGTTGATTTAGAATGACACAACAAAAGATTCTGAAACATGCACAAGTCTTCAGGATGAACAAGAGACGTATGTAAGGAAGTTTCATGTTATGCAAGAAGATTTATTAAATGCTGTTTAAAGTAATGTTAATTAAATTATATTCAAATTACGTAAAATTATGCAAACTATATTGTACCAAAGGTACTGCAACTTTCATTTTAATCGCTGTAAACTATCGAGATTTAGGTCGGAAAAACCTTTAGAGAGGTTCCATAGAGTTGCCACAAAAATAAGCAGTACAGTGAAAACCCGCGAGTAAGAGCCTGTATTGTGGCAAGTTAGG
>JAOBRG010371127.1:0-11810 GCA_027574985.1 Umimayanthus nakama
AAATATTCACCTCGCCACTTCGTGGCTCGGTAGAATATATTTCACTATTCACCTCCACTTCGGGGGATAGTTGTTAATTACAGATATAGTCAGCACTAGCCATTTACATGATTAACTGTCTTTTTTTTTAATATCAATTCTTTATTTACACTATTCATTTTACAGATAAGCTATGAAAAATAACATAAATTTGGAGAAAAAATAATACGAGTTGACACTATCACATTTAAATAAATTTGAGAAATAAAAAATTGAAATAAAAGTAGGTACTTACAATAACGGTTCTGTCCTGTATTAACAGTTCCTTTTTTTTACAACCACTTCTGTGCATTTTATTTTTTTTACAAGTACTTCGACGTGCAGTTGATTTTTTTTTAGTACTACCGCTATTGAATAACTATAACTAAGTGACTACTCACAATAATAATTAAGACAGTGACAAAAAAATAAAACAAAAATAAAAGCAATTAAAGGGAAAGAAATCATTGTGTCACCAAGCAACTATCGATGATTTGCCATTTCAACTTGAATAGTAAATGATTCTTACTAAATTTTTCACCTTCTTTTTCAAGTTTAAGTTCATATTTGACGGTTTCTTTGTAAGCCTTAAAAGATAGAGCCGTGTTTTGCCATTTGCATTTGTAAATGTAATATTTCATGAGAAGAACAAGCCGGTTGAGGGCTAAAGACTTCATATCTGATCTTAAAATACCAAATAATACTTCTGCTACAGTCAACTGTTATTTCTCGAAAACTGGTTCGGTGAAGCAACTGAAGCTTTGCCACAGACTTTTGGTTCGTTGGCAGGAGACAAAGTAATGTTCAATCTTGTCGTCTAATTCACAGTATTTACATAAGTTTGTGTCAAGTTTTTTCACTTTGTATAGATATCTATTAGTGGGGAAATACCCGTGATTTATTTTGAACTGAAAATACTGTAACTTTGTGCTTTTAGTAATTTTAAAGGGCATGCTATAGACTAACGTTGGGTCATTATCTCCGATAAATTGCTTAAGATTCTTTTCTGCTGTTGGTGTTTTTGATGCTTGGTCTCTCAAACTGTTATAGATTAACTTGTTTGTTAACTTGCCAACTCTTAATGTCCGTTCTCCAATAACTGTCGCTGCTACCCCTGCGCTTTATATCCCCTCAGGGAGGTTGCGCAAAGCTAGGTATCGAGATCCCAGCTACCGGGCCAGACAGATTGGCGTCGCACCAGCCCACTGTCCCATATGAACAGCCCATCCCATCTACCGGGATGAAAAATTGCCAACTGCGCATGCTGAAACGAGTTTGCTGACCAAAATAAATGCAATATTCGCGCGACATTGATAACGTGACAAAACATATCCCAGCGGCCAGGACAAAGTTTTCCCATGTGAACGCGCGAAAAAATTCGTCCCACCTGGTGGGCTGTCTCACCTACTGGGCTGGCCCACCTCTATATGAACAGGGCCTTAGACATCATCACCCTCCAGCCAGAGTATCCGACCTACAATAGTAAAACTTATTTGCATTTTAAACAAGCAAGGGGTTTTTCTCAGTTCTTGCTCAACACCAGCATGATGAACAAATTTCGGAAATGTAAGCTAAATATTTGACAACGTGTATCTGCCCGTTTATATTTAATTAACTAAATAAATACACTTGGAAATTGTCAAACTTCTTGCACTAATTCAATGTACGTATTTAAAATTTAAGTGGTTTAATATATGGTTGACTGTGGATTGGAGGCAACCGGACTGCTTGGCTTATCAATCTATGTCTTATCTCGTTTAAAGGGAGAAAACCAGCTCGAACATGAATAATGATTTAAAATTTTGTGTAGTTTTTTTTCTAAAAGTGCACATTTTTCTAAAATTTACAGTAACTTTAAAACAAAATATTCATAACTTAAAACAAGAACCATAATACAGTATTCTCTTTCTTAAATAATCTATTGTCATTACAAGACATTAAAAATTAAGTTCTTCGTCAGAATCTCTTGACATCCGAGGAGACAAAGGATCGAGATTCTCAGTCTCGTCCCAGAGTTTCTTCCACCAGGGCAATTTGCGTTTGCGCAGTTCTTCATTATGGCTCAATTGCGCACGCGCAATGACGGGTGCTGAGTGTGCAGTAAAAGCGTCGACAACCTCCGGGCTGGCCTCCAGAAGTTTGGGCGCAGCTGTGCAAATGACAAGCATTCATCTGATTAGTTAACGATAAGGGCGATTTAAACGGTGCAGCTTTAGCCTACACTGAACTCTCCCATGCAACCGTAAGCTTGGTTCGTATTTGTAAAATAGAAACAATGTTTGTCAGAGGAAAGGTTGGGAAGGCAAAATATAATATGATTTCCCCAAGGTTGTGTTACGGTTTTAAAACATGACTTAAAACACTACAACTTTTCGGAGTTGGACGCAACAGTCTTACGCAAGCTATAGTCCCAATGATGTAGCACTGTGTGAATTGGCCTACATCTTAACGAATTACAATTGACCATTTACAGTATACAATTGACCATTTACAGTACATAGAGTTTAAAGTGTATATATCACTTGTGGGGTTTTTCAAATTTGGGATCTACTCATCGCTCTGATATACAGAACAAAGCAAAATTGACTTGGATTTTTCTTCGTGGCGCAACTAGCGTTCAAACAGGCGAAACTTTATATCCGGTTGTTTACTGGAAAATAAACCACTTGTAAAATCCATAAGAAACTGCATCCGCGAGTGGCATGTTTTCCAAAGATTTTCCTGAAATAGTCAAAATTTATCTAAAACACTTCTCTCACACTTTCCGAATATTTCCAAAATCTTTTTTGGTGTTTTCCACATCTGTTTCCGGCAAACGTCAAGAAAGATCAAAACAGCAAGAACTCATCGATTTGCAATTTTAAAGACGACAAGACCAAACCTTTTTCTTAAAAGTACGAAAAACAAAAACATCTGTTTTTCAGCCTTTTTGAGAATATTTCTATCCCTGTCGTTTGCCATGCAACATCGAAAGTAGGGCTTTAACTGCCTAATAGGAAGAAACTTAGAGGGAAACTATCTTCTCTTATCTTTATCAATAGAGTGCATATCTTCGTGTACTTGCGTAATACCCTCTTTATACTCACCCATCAGTTGATCTGAGTCAATCTTCAGTCTTGCTAGAAGAGCATCTCTTCTCTGTTCACTTTTTCTTGCCGCGCCACACGTTATCACGTGACGAGAAAGCATGCTGTGAGCCTACAACGATCAAGGAAACCAGATCAGTGTCAAGCAGAGCGATTTTACTCTTTCTTAGCGAAAATGCCCCAGCAAGAGACCCTGCAGACTATGCCAGTAAACACTTTTGCTCTATAGCGCTACTTGCAAGGACCTGCAAGAAGTAAAGCCTAAGTTGGAGGGTTTTCAAGTCCTTGAAAAACTAAAACCAAACTCCGCTAAATGCATTAAAAACTCTAATATTTTGCACAAGGTTTGATAGTTCTCTCTTTTAACCATTCAGAAGGCGGAACGACACCGCATATTAAAGTGTAAGACTAATGACAAAGCACATTTTATTTTATGACCGTTAAGTGGTAGTTTTTCGTTCTTTTTCTGTTCCATAGTAGTAGATCATGTGGCTTTGGATTCCTTTGGTGTGGGGTTAAAATAATTATTGTGGGGAATCATTAACATCCATAGGGTATGCAATATTGTGTGTTGTCGTGGAGCAAAACATTTTGTGAGGAAAAGGATCAAAAGTATTTCGTTGGGGACAGGGACAAACCTTAATTTTTTTTCCAAATTGTGACATCAGCTACATTCATGTAGCCGCCTGGACTTGTTTAAGAAATCGATTGCTATGGGATTCTGCGAGATTGACTTGATTTATTGAGTCGCGATAGTGTAACTGCTAAACACTCGACAATCTGGATCCGAATTACAGTCGTTATTGCAATAACCTCAAAATGTCGAGGGTGAGTGCCGGGAGTCTTCGTTGCTGCCATTGGAATTATCATTTTCACTTCGCATGACCCAGAGCTTGTGGAAAGAGCCCTAACGGAAAAAAAAACTGGAAGCACTATATGTGGAAAATCTTTATGAAAATAAACAGGACTTTTACCAATGATTCGACTTGTTTCCCAAACAGCAACTCTTGCACTTGTTCACGAAGAACATTGGGAAGTATTGTATAGCTTTTTTTCCAAGCATCTTATTAACGGTGCACTAGATGTTAATATTCATAATTAACTGGTTATAAAAGAAACTATCGTATATTTTATCAGGGTTGCCACTGTTTACTGGATGAGAAATTCAAGGACTATTCCAGGACTTTCCAGGGCTTTTCGATCAAATTCAAGGGCTTTCTGTACCAGTAAAGCTTAATTATTCTGTATATTTACTCAACAACGGACTTTACAAGATTTGCTATAGAGGAAAAATAACCGGTTATGACAAACAGCTCATTTTGATTACTTTTTACAGGTAGAGCTGAAAAATTTTGCCCATTCCAGGACTTTCAAGGACCGCAACCCAAATTCAAGGACTTTCCAGGGTCTGTAATTTTCTTTTTCCAATTCCAGGACTTTCCAGGATTTCCAAGGACCGTGGCAACCCTGTTTTAAGTTCATTCGGCATTGACATCTCTTGTGGAAAGGATGGCTTGCTCCTGTGCTCCAGGAATGCCTTTCATTCAGCCTGAAAACATTTTTCGACCAATTCGCTGTATACTCTCCTGTTGTGGTAGAAAATAATAAATTATTCAAGCACCTGAGCTCGATGAACGAGATGGAGACAAGAACTTCCATTGGTGAGGTACATGGTCTTTTTCGTGCTGTCAGTAAGATCGGAAACATAGAAATCCTAGAAATTGAGTTCACGATTGGTACGGATCCAGCAAAAATTATTGTTAACGGTAGCAACCACGGGCTCATTGAACGATACAAACATTCCAACTGAAGTCCTAATGTTAAAATAGGTGAACCAACCAATACCGACATAACTCCAATGCCACTAGGTACTGAATTTTGTAAAATTAAAGCCAAATTTTAAACATTTTTAAACTTCAAACATTGATGTCCGATATGTCGGTGTGTTGCAGACGGTAATCAAGTTTTACAGAAACGATTGCAGTTGAAGTACATTGCTGTACGTAGACAAGGATTCATCGTGGGATGGGATAACAATCTCTGGCCGGTGGCAAGGGAAAGGCGTTAAGGAGATCACACTAATCAGATATCTCATGACGATTATTCTAGCGGCTACATCCTATATTGTTTCAATCTAACGTTGGATTTATCAAATAGAGAAACATTCAGTCTTGTAAAGTAATCTGAAAAGATAATTTCAGTTTGCAACAACACTTCAACAGATGGTGAACGTGTTTGTCTATGTTGAGTTTTTTGCTCTGTGGGGGATTGACCACTCCAGGAACGTGCTGTTTTACCTAATTGCTTAAACAATAGCATATTGTTGGTACTGTTGCAATCGCATTATTTCGGTGCATGCAGGGCAACGAAAATCAAGTCCTGCAATATTTTTTTGCAATATATGAGCTGGAACCACACTTTCTTTAGGACTGCAGAATTCAGCTGTGCACAATGGGCAGTTTGGGCCGTGTATGTCGATCAAAAACGAAAAACAAGCAGCACAGAGATTGTTAGGGATTTGGCATTTTGTTTGCACTGGTTGACCTAATACTTCTTTGCCAATTGGACAGACGAATTCAGTTCCCTGCAAAGTGTTCCGGAAGCATGTTTTCTAACCAATGAAAGCTTTCGGAATTATTAACTTGCTCCGAAAAAAACGAATCGTTTTTTAACCATCAGGATTGAAACTCAAAGTTGCGAACACCCCCTAGATGAGCTCTGCGATTTTCACCTCTTGGTAGGAGTCACTGTCAAGTTTTGGTTTTCACTCCTAGTTTTGACTTCTTTCGCCTCCTAGGCTTTTGTTGTTTTCTGTAGTAATCGCAAATTTTACACTTCCCTGTCCTTTTATGAGTGTGAGAAGGCCGAGAGTTGATTGCACGTGACTGAACCTGTCCCATTTTGGGTTCTAATCAGCATTTGCGGAAGGCCTTTTGATCATCTTGATCAAATTTGACATCGAACGTACTGGAAATCAGGTCTTTATTGTTGGTGCAGTTGAAGCTGTTTTCGTACTTACCTAAATTAGCCTCCTGTGGCTATTCTCCACATATTCTATAGAGCTTTGAAATAATTTGTTGATATTCACTAAATCCGAATTTACTCTGGGCAAATTTTCAAACATGCGATGGTAGTTTTTATTGTGAGTTTTAAAATTTTTTGAACATTTCTGCATATTTTTTGTAGTTATGATGCAGGAAACAATGTGTTCAGTCACTTCGAAACAGTAAACATACCTCCATGGGTAATAAATTAGAATGAGTACGGGACTCGAGTTTAGAGGAAACACGTCATTAACTGAACAGCATAAACACAGTACTCTCTATTATTTGATTACTGCAAAATCTATAGTTCTTGAATTAAATGACAACTTCATCAAAGTTATCCTGATGCAGATACTGAATTGGTCTCGTTTACATCACATCTATTCAACCTTCATTGTTCCATATGGGTATGGTGGATAAAGTTAACTTTTCAAAATTCCAGAGTAAGTTTCAGTTGCTTGAAGTAACATCCTGCTCATCCCAAAATATACCTTCTGATTGCAACATAGGACTAACATATTGGATAAACACGGGAAGACTAGTTTTGATAAAAAAAAAAAAGTTTTCTGCGTGAGCAAGTAAGCTGAATAAGGGTTTGATCAACAAAGGTTGATATGGTATGTTTTTCGCATGTTTGGTGTTGTGTTTAGCTGATGTTTTGAGCGTTAACCCTTCGTCCTTTTGTCCAACTCGCCCACAAAATGTTTTTTTGCCCCACAGTCCCACACAATCTTTGCATACGCCACGAATATTAATGATTGTCCCAAAAAAACAAGCATAACCCCACACCAAAAGGGAGCAAAAACCACATAACATACTACTGCCATCAGTGGAGTAGTTTACACAGATTGGCAGATTTACCTTTTCATGCAACTCTTTCAGCTCTTCAAAGTTTCTGTATCTGGGCTACAAAAGAAACACATGCAAATATCACTACGTCTAAAGCAAAACGTAAATAGGCAAGTATCGACCAACAGCTTTGTCTTTATTGTCGACAACAGTAACGTTTGTGCACTTAATTTTATGAAAACATGGCAGTTAAAAATTTAGTGAGTGAAAATTACAAAAACAGGTAGGTGCTGGAAGCTTGAATAATCATAGGGGTTATACAAGCCAGGAAACCAGAACTCTGTTTTAATTGAACCTGTTTAGATCGGTATACATGTATATGAGGGAAATAACAAAAACAAAGCAAAAAGAGAAAAAAAAGCATTGTCAAACGATTAATATATTACACTGGATATTTGAATAGAAAATACAAAAACTTAGTCTGTGTGTACGTGAAGCCGATACGCTACTTTTCTTATTCATTTTAGAATATTATTCTTTCCTTTTCTCGACTACAGGTTTTCAAGCACACCCGGGTGAGAAAGAAAAAGAAAAACGGACCAAAAACTTATTATAATGAAGAAAAAAGCAGGAGGCAAACTTTGGAAAACTAAGGGCTTTGGAGCAGTTTTCTTCGATTCACCAGTACTGCTCCCGAGCATTAACACGACAGGTTAACTATCCGCTGGTAGGAACCGGGAGCAAGTATTGTACTGTTAGTAACTACTAACTTTGACTAGTAAGCAGAATAAATCGTTAAAAGTAGTACATAAACACTGGCACTGCAAATAAAGGGTCAGGACATCAAGAAAAGAACATCATTGAAATTGTGTGTGCAGGGAAGTGCAACAGTGTTATACCAAACATACTACTTATACAACATATCGATGAGATACAATGGTAAAAATTCTGAAGATATTTCCAAATACAAATATTTGCTTCCAACTAAAGCAAATTGTTACAGCTGGCATAAACAGGCCAGAGCTTGATGCACTGGGACTCAAGAGTTCACCTGAAAGGTATGTCATCACGACAAGTACAAATTGATATGTGATACGTAAGATAAAAGTTTTATTGCAAAAAAGGACAACAAACATTTTTGATCTTTTGATCATCTTAAAAATCCTTTACTGTTTGGAAATTTGTTTTATACACCCTTTGGTAAAAGAATAAAGAAAGAAAGAAAGCTAGTAAAACGTATCTTGTCCATGTTCTCACCGGAAGTTTTTCCCTTCGCTGAACGATCACGTTTTGCAGCTCCACCCTACGAGCATCTGTCAGTCCTGCTGGGATGGGGTAAATCCTCTTGACTCGGCCTTTCTCCTTTATGTAACGCCGATACTGGAAGGTATGGTAAACAGATACAGTAAATGCAACGTTGAAAACTGCGAGATTGTCTCAACAGGGCTTTATTTCAAGATTGAAACATAGGTAAGTAGATATGTGGGTAGGAAGGTAGGTAAGTCGGTAGGTAGGTAGGTAAGTAGGTAGGTAGGTAGGAAGGTAGGTAGGTGAGTAGGTAGGTAGGTAGGTAAGTAGGTAGGTAAGAAGGAAGGTAGGTAAGTAGGTAGTTAGATAAGTAGGTAGGTAAGAAGGAAGGTAGGTAAGTAGTTAAGTAGGTAGGTAAGAAGGAAGGTAGGTAAGTATGTAGTTAGGTAAGTAGGTAGGTAGGTAAGTAGGTAGGTAGGTAGGTAAGTAGGAAGGTAGGTAGGTGAGTAGGTAGGTAAGTAGGCAGTTAGGTAGGTAAGTAGGTAGGTAAGAAGGAAGGTAGGTAAGTAGGTAGTTAGGTAAGTAGATAGGTAAGAAGGAAGGTAGGTAAGTAGGTAGTTAGGTAAGTAGGTAGGTAAGTGGGTAGTTAGGTAAGTAGGTAGGTAGGTAAGTAGGTAAGTATGTAGGTAGGTAAGTAGGTAAGTAGGATGGTAGGTAGGTAACAACAACGGTTGGTATGGAATCCTCTATGCCGTAAGGTTTGGCGTACAGCTGACGTTAGGAGCGTTAGCCCCTTCATCAGAGCATTCTAAGGCTAATGTGCAGGTCAATTTCCAGCCGAGAGCATCCTCCCTGGCAAACCCCGGGAACTTGAACCTCTGCCCCCCGTTCCTACTATGATGGCCAAATGCCCGGCCCCCAAGTCCATCAACCAATATACAAAAATATTATTTGCCATTTCTTAACAAACTGAAACATAACTGTTTCAGCTCAATAGAACTGCATAAAAGAAGTCACGAAATGAGTCATTTCGACTGAACGAAGACACAGCAAAAGGTTTTGTTGCTTTTATAGGAGTTTTATGGTCGATAAATGTTCTTTTATTGCAAAATGACGGTGTTTGAAACCCTTGATTCTGAGCGCCGTCGGAAATGACGGCAGGATGTTACGAAGCAAGTTTTTTTGTTATTTGCAAATGCCCTGGGGGCATGGGACACCATTAACTGCCAAATACCCGGACCCTGGGTCTCATCGTGCATCAAATGCCCGGGGGTTTGCCCGGGGGATACTCGCGGCTGGAATTGTCGTGCACATAACGCTCGATACGTCAGCTATACACCAGGGCTCGGTTGCTCGAAGGTGAGTTAGCGCTAACCCATAGTTAAATATTTAACTCACGAATGAGTTTACCTCCTTAAAGATTGATTTGGGCTGTCATTTTGGATTTACATAACTGGGTTTACTTCCTGTTTTCTTCGATAATAATTTGGAAAGACCAGGTGCGTTTCTAGATGAAGGAAATAAGTTCAAATTCCGCCTAACCCTGGGCTAACTTTAACTCACCTTCGAGCAACCGTGCCTATGTAGATAGGTAGATAGCTAGAGACAGACAGACAGACAGACAGGTAGAAAGATAGAATGTTAAATGGATGGATATATGGATAGCCAAACGTACCTGCCGCTGAATAGTAATTGCAGCGCGATGCTGTTGTGTTACAATTCTAAGCTTGCCAGCTCCCCTCCGCGCCAACATGCCGCGATATCCTGCCTGGATTCTCGTTGCTGCATTGACCTGACTCTCCACCATAAACTGGTTCACTTCACGTGCCGGCAGACTCTCGAGCATCTTCATCTGCTTGCGCATGGATGATCTAAAATTGTGAATTTTTCGTCGTTCAAGTGCATCTTTTCTTTCCTCATCCTCTTTCTCCCGAGCCTTTCCTCTTTCTCTTTCTTTCTGCTTCTCGCGAAATTTTCTTTGCAGCACTGCAAAAGCTCTGTTGGCTCTGTGTAGTTGCATACGCACTTGGTAGCTTCGATAAAAGGATTGGATTACAGTTGCTGCACGTTCTAGTTTCTGTTGATCAAAAAACAAACAGGCACCTTTTCACTCCTACTAGCTTTAACTGTGTCTATCTTCTTCTTAGAATGTATGAGAGTTGCGATAACACACGATAGGAGTGCCTGTTCCAGGCTTTCTCAGATTTCTCGATTTATTTGTAAAACTACAATTAGAGATACTAGTTAAGGAGAAAGATCTAGTCACTTATTTTCTTTGTTCTGATTTTGTGCAGAGCACAAGGTGCACAAAACAAAACTACACAAGGTTTTAGCACCGGCACCTACCCACGGTAAACCACAATACACCCCTAAATTACGAACTTTTAAATCAAACAAAAGAAGGAGACAAAACAGAAAACTGACTGAAAATTAACAACACACAGTTTGAAGTGCCAATGTTGTCTTGATCAAAAATGTTGCTCAGTCTGAAAAATAAGAAACTTGAGTTTTTCCTTTAAAGATTATCTTATCATCTTATCCCAACTGGAAGAACGTTCTACGGATTTACAATTCACCAGAAAAGAGTCTCTGAAGGATGTTGTTTGCAGAAGCATCACATTTGCCTGAGGTATGGTCCAGTAGTGGCATGTCCAGTGCGGCCTGAGCAAAAGATTATGTAACTGTCAAGGGGTCAGTATCAACATCATTTGCCTTACACTTGTGGAAGCTGCAGATAAGTCCAACAGAACCAGAACAACAGTGTGTCCTTTATCAATAGCCTTAGCAATGTCATTGTGCACCCTGAATTGAAAGAACACGGTCTCAGTAGTATGATTTCTTCTATAAGCTGAATGAAATAGTTCACAAAGATTGCTGTCTTCAACGTAGCTTGACCGCCGTGCCGCAATTACTTTCTCAATGACTTTTGATAAGAAGGGAAGGTTAGAAACTGGGCAAAATTAAAGTTTATATATTCAGAAGGATCAAATAAACTTTGTTGTTCTACATTGTAATGCTTCGAACATAACGGATATGGGCGCCCAGACTTGGCTGTAGTAGCCGAGGTGCGACCTAACTCATGCTATAAATACGGACTTCACAGCTCTTGGAGGGAGATCTATTTTACAATTCCGTTTGAGAAAGCCGAGCACGCGATTAGCCTTTGCTGTGCTGGTGTCAATATGCTTGTTACAGGATAGGTTGGACGTCACCAGTACACAAAGGTTCCAATGTTACATATACGATAAGAGCGATCAAAGCGAATGCGTTTTCTGCTGATCCGAAGTTTTCACACTTTGTTGGAAATCAAGCTCGTTTAAAGTGGATCTGACTGGAGGAGCTAAGTATCTGCCGCAAAAACCTACCATCAGCAAACATTGCGTTACTTGTACTCCTTACTACTCTTATTATGGAAGTCTGCGGTCACCAAGAAGAATGGCGGACGTGTTTCGTCCGCTTCCGCAGTTTAGTTCTGTTTTTTGCTACTTAATTTGATGAAAACTTCAAGAACATGCCACCAAGGAAGGCAAAAACAACCGCTTCCGCGAAGAATCCAGCAGACGGAGAACAGCAACCTCTAACAATCGAAATAGTTCGCGCTTTGCTCGATGAGCAGGAGAAAACT
>JAOBRG010371149.1:0-11810 GCA_027574985.1 Umimayanthus nakama
TCTGGATCGTACCGGCTAATGAGTGATAATTGTTCTTTCAAAGGATTATCATTCTGACGGCTTCAAACAGGCCTTTCATTACTGAAATGGCGAGTAATCGGTTCTCTTCTTTTTCTTTAGCAAAATATTTTCTTACTGGTATCTTTCCATTATTAAAATACTTTCAGTTGTTGACTCACAAGAAGATTTTATGGATACAATTTGGACTTTTGTAATAACCTACATTTTTTCCAATTTATGGTTCCTTTTGTTTGATGGCTAATGACCTAATTTCAGCCTACAGTTCCTCAACCCATTAGTTCTTGTACATCTTTTTCTTTAGAAGAACCTAGGGGGCTAAAACCGAAAGCTCTTTGCTGTTCGTAGAGTCTCATGAAGCCTCAAACCAGTATTATCAATATTGTTTTAGTGGTATTGATCAGATTTCTTGGAACACTGTGTCTGTGCAAATACATTCCTGGGGCGGATCAATGGGTGGTTCGGTCGAACCCCCTAAAGTAAAAAAAAACCGCAAATATCCTGACCGTACTTTTTCGTATGAAAAAAGGACAAGTTAAAAACAACAACAGTAAAAACAGAGAATGTAGGAAGAAGTCTGTGCGAACTCTCCTTCAATAAATCCGGGATCCGCCCCTGCATTAAAGCACTGAACATGTAATTTAGTTCACACACCAATATAAAAAATGAATTTGTTCTTAATCTTTAAGCCTTGAAGTTCCTGAAATCGAAAGATTCTAAGACTTATAAAAGTAAAAGCTACATGTACTCTGTTTTAGCGCATGTGTTGCACTCACGGTTAACATTATACGAAGCCAAATTAAATGCTGTCACTTTCGACACTGCCGAATGCATGATTTCCTCTCTTATTTTCTATTAAAATAATTTCTATTGTTTATTACCTTTATTTTCTTAGGCACTTATTTCTTTTCGATTGGAGCTGAACATTTTTTTTCTTTTGGAGTAGGAATCAAACGAATCGGTGAGAAGAGGTTGAGAGTTAAATGTCAACCACTCATTTGACCGATAGCTATCTGATGGCTCCACGTAGCGTTTCATAACAGACAAAAGTTCACGTTGCCACGTCATTCCGGTTAACTGAACAAGTTAAATTAGGGCGTCATTGCTTGCAAGCCTTTCATAACAGATAAAAAGCTTAACGTGTTTTCTTTTGAAGAAAGTAGCCACTGGCGAACAGTTACGCAACATTCGTCTGTTGTTCAAAGCAACAATATGAGCGATGTTTTAATTGTTTGCAAAATTTAGGCAAAAAATATTTGATGTTACTAAGATTTAAAAGTAAGAACTGACAACTACAGCACTGAGGTTTGACTGCCCTGACTGGTAGCGTAAGGGTAGTTAAGATGTTTTTCACCTAATTCTAATATTTTAACCGAGAGAATCGACGTGTCAGTTAACAAATGGTTTAAATCAAATGCTTGCTAATTTTGAACTTGGAGGAAAAATTCAGTTTTAAATCATTAAAACTTTAGTAATAAGTTTACAACAGAAAACAGCAGCTAATTCGCTGAACAAAAAACATATATATAGAGAGAGGGAGAGAGTTAAATGATCTAAAACTGCATCAAAACACTATCTTTTAATGCATTTTTTGGACTATGTGCCTCATTTCGTCAGAAGTTTTGTTTTTCTGTGGGTTTTCAAAAAAAAAACCTTGCTAGCTGTTATTTACACTTACGATTCTGAAATATGATTTAAAATAAATAAAATAAACCAAAAGTAAGCTGAGCACCAATCCCAAAAGTAATTCAAATTCACTTACGTGTTCCATATGCAAGGTTCAGAACTGAAGTTAACAGAAGAGAGACGAAAATTTTTTGTCTGACACATGCATGTCGTCCCATCTTTTCCAAACGCAGTTATGTGATACAACTAGATTTGTTCAGGGTTAAATAGGGAACTCTGCGAGCAATGCACAATATGAATAGTTTGCTTAAAGCGTCTCTGATTTGCTCGATTAGTTATTGCACGCTATTAACAATAGTTACAATACAGACTGTAACTACAAAGAGAACACGCCTTCTGTTGGACGTGACATCTGTAAAACAATTTTGACCGAAAATACTTTTTTGTAAAACCGCAAAGTTACATTTTGTTGAATAAAATTGCACTTAACATATCGAATCATACTTGAGTATTGACACAAAAGTTCTTTTCTGTCCCTGAAGACATGCTTGCGTGAGTGTGTCGATAAGGTTTGCCGAATAATTAATACTATTGAAACTTGCCGCAATTAAGAGAGAAAGAAAGGAAGCAGGACTCTTGCATATTTATTTTTCAATTTAAGACTGTAAATTGCTTTTAAAACAAAAACTTCATCAGAAGTTATTCGTCCACCATGCCTTTTAACTCTAGCGTGTATAATTGCGGAGTATTAAAGTCACTGGTATCACCAGACAAGAAATTAATTATTTTGAAAAAAAAGCTTTATAGCTTTAACACGATCAATTTATCCAAATCCCTTGATGATTGCCCCAAAGTCGCAAAAGTAAGTTAAGGTTTCTTTTAGCAAATCCTTTCTTGCAAAGGACTTTTATATGACAATATCAACTGAGGATTATAGATAAAAGGGAATAAAATACTCAAACCGAATATCAAAAGAATCCTTCGTTCTTATTTTTTATTATTATTGGTTAATTCATAACTAATACTTAAGGACTCTTATAAATAGTCCTATTAGAGGCAAACAAGAAAAAGAGTTTACGTGTTTACTACAATAGATCTACAATTATATACGGCATAACGTACAAGATTTTGACACGACTTCATGGAAGTGTGCTCCGTTTTGTTCATTTCATTTTTTACACAAATGTCACAAACATTAAACTGGTTCAGTACACACACAGTATGGCATCTGCAAAGATCACTTGATTAGTGTAAACATTACAGTTGGCTCTCAAAAGCTCAAACCCTCGATAACTCGAACCTCCTGCCAACTTGACTGACTAAATTCGTTCTCTTTTCAAGCCGGTTTCTCACTCAATTCACCCTTGATAACTCAAATCTTTTTACGTTTCTTTCAAAGTTCGAACTATCATTGTGTACATTTGAATAATCAGACTCATTCGATAGTGTGTAATGTCGCTATCGCCTTTCCCTCAATGGTCACGTCGCTATTACAGTACTGTGATGGACGTTTGTCGGTATAGTGACCAGTGTATGTCAGATGCTGTCAGTGTATGACGTGACATTGTTTCATAATCAGTATGGAGTGTTGGCAGTCTCATTAGTACCACATCGCTCTCTTCAGTGAGTACGATTTGACTTTGTATCAACACCAGTGTTTGGGTGCTGTCAGACTCAATAGTGCCACATTGCTCTCTTCAGTGAGTACTATGTGACATTGTATCAAAATCAGAGTTATATAGTTTTTTTCGAGACTACCTTGCGGGCAATTTTTAAGAGGAAGGAGCAAGATCTGGAGAGAAAAAATGCGACGTGGGGGATGCTCTTGTCATATTTTACTAACATAGCAACCCACATACGTAAAACATAACTTGTTACTACTCATAACCACATTCAAAACGTTTGGTTACTAAACAACGTAAACTTAAGCACAAACACATTTTATTATAACCAGAACACTAAGCATAACTTATTACAACAGACACTCTTTCAATTCCTTATTTTTTTCAGTATAAACAAAAGGTAATGTCTAAAGCCGCTGCGAATAAGGCTTGTTCAGCACGTGCTTCCTTTTTGAAGATTATCTGTTAACTGTTTAGATGATACAAAACTTGAAGACGAGGTTGCTGTTGAGGGTTCTTGCAGCTTGTCATGATCACCATGGCGACTATAGTAGAACTGTCTTTGTTTTCCATGTTTCTTCAACAATGCTTTACTTGTAGCGTCAAAAGCTTGGCAGAACTCTTTGACGAAATTGTCCATTTCCTCCTTAAGTATTCTTTTGTGTTTCACAGCTACAAATTCTGCAAAAAGAACTTTTCATTTGAATATATTCACTAAATACTCTAATTAAACATGATTTTTAGTAATACAGTGTATATACCAAAGTGAGCTGCTATTTGACAATAATTGGATAACGATGTTATTTCTTTAACAAGACAGCAGTCAGCACCAAAGTTGACGTCTCTTTTAAGACTTGGGAGCCTCGCTAACTTTGAGATAAACAAGCAAACTAGTTTCTCGTGGACAAATTTTCTCTGGCAATATAGGACTGAATAAAGTCCAATTCAGTTTGCAATCATCACGAGTGATAAACACAGTTATAAATGATTACAGGGAGAATTGGACAACAGGAAGTCCTATTACAAATTGATTACAAAAACTGCAGTTTCCGAAAATGAAAAAACAAGTATACAAAGCCGTTGTAAACTTGTATCCTGTTGAATTAAAATTTTTCCATTTTGATTTGACCACAGTTTTTTAGAACTAGTTTTCTGCTATTCTCTGGTTACTGATTGGCCAGAAAGCCAGGAACTGAGTTTGTGATTGGTTTAACAGTTTGATGGCAGGCGTCTAATAACAGTATTTTATTGCCAAACACTGTACGAAAAGAGATTTTGATATCAAATTAAGGAAAAACAGTTTTAATATTGTTTTAGCCGCCCCACTAATGGAGCATTGGGGCTAAGAACTTGGACGATGAAACCATCAAATGCCATGATTCTAAAGACTTTAGCGTATACATGTACGTAAATAGCAGATCACACGCACGACCACGAAGGAAAAACTCGGTGTTAATTACTGAAACGAATCAGGCTTCGGTAAAATGTAAGATCTGTAATAAAACTATGACCAAAAAACCCCTAAACTCTTAAACGTCCAAGGTGCGTCAGACCTAAAAATTATATCAAAACTTTCAGTACCTGTAGTTCAATTATAAGCTTACCTTTGTTGTTAATTGCATGACACTATCACTTAATTTTTATGCAAACTAGATATGCAAATTCAAATTTGAAAACGAAAACTGTAATTTTTTGACAAAGTATGTTTTGATCTCTTCTTCTTAACCCTTAAACAGTCAAACCTTATGGCCAAACTTATAACGGCCCAAGGTTTTATAAAATGGTTAAAAGTTAGCATATGCCCTCTGGCATGCTAGTTGGATTGCATAGTAAAAATCATCACTTAATTAGCCACTGTTGCCATAGGGCCAGCATTTTATTTAGTTTATGCCAATTCTACATAATAGTTTAATAGAAGATAATGAATAACTAAGAGTTTTGATTCATTACATTTACTTCATTACATTTATTGTTAATAGTATTAACATCTTCGTCATCGTCATATGTGATCATCATCGTAATATATATTGTTTTTGCTATTACTACCACTACTATTGTAATTTTTTTATTGTTGTTATTATTAATGTTGTTGAACATAGCTTTATTTTACAATAAGTTGCTTAACCCTATTCTGCCTCAGCTTTTTTTTGGAGTTCTTGGGCCTGGTTGAGGGGGGCAAAGGATAAATGCCAATATGAGGTCATAATGACGCGATAAAGACATCATTTCCCCCAAAGTCAGTGTTTTTAGAGTTTAAATCACTTGATTTAAAGAACTTGATTAATTCGAACATTCGAATTGAATAAATGTCTTATAATGCTATGAAGCATAGGATTAGAGAATTGTGAACAGAAAAACGAGAATTGGCAAAGGTAGCACTTGTTAAACGCCACTTGTAGTCAACTTCGTACATATTTTTCAACTGTTTCAGTAGATAAGGTCAAAATATTCAAAATAAACAAAAAAAGAAAAAAGATATCTAAAAGTCTTTTATGACGTCATTTGCCAGATTTTACATTTTGCACTTAAATTTGTGTGACGTCATCGGCAACGTCGCAGAATGACTTCAAAAAGATGAGATAACTTTTTTTAAAAATATAATAATATTCATGGTTACCAAAATACTAGGTTCTAAAGCATTGCAATTCAACTTGATCTAAAAATAAACAAGAAAATCAAAGTTCTGCTAAACATGCCCCTCAAAATGCTGTTGTTATGGCAACACCAGACCCTATAACAAAATTTTTACTACATCACTAAAATGCAAAATAAGTTTGAGGAAAATTCCTTTAATATGAAAGGTTTATCTTAAGTTGCCTGAATTTGCGAGCTATTCAAAGTTGGCGCGGGTATCAAAAGCCCCCCTACCCCGCATTTCGGAGTCTTGTTTATAGACTCCGAGGTCCAATTTATAAAGTTTTTATACGGAAATTCTTCAAATTTGAAGCCTCTGTAAATTGAAACCAACCAGATGACTCATAAGAGTTCGAGGCTCAAACAGGTTTTATCTCATCTAGAGCTTCAGTTAACTGGAGAAGATGCACTTTCAGATAAGCGAACCGGAACCAAGTTAAGATTCACAAACCTTCTTGATCAACTTTCATCCTATTTCTGAACATCCTAATTAGCTCCCATGGGATTGCTATAAGGACACAGATACCAAAAAACATAAGACTGTAGTGTAGTGTGCTTTTGAAGATTGGAGTTCCAGCATCAAATATTCCCGTAGAAAGTTCCAGTAGTTTCGGAGCTGGATTTAACTGTGGATAAAAGACATAATTAGCAACCGCCATCTTAAGCGAATGTGAGTAACAAGATCAAGTGTACTTGGAAACGAATTTATTTGACTGATACCGAGAGCTTCCGCTGTTACTAACACAAGTTAAAATATTTTGCTTCTCTTTTTTGCAGAAAGAAACGATACATAATTTCAAAGACTGTGAAGTATAAGACAGTCACACAAGAGCTCGTTCTTACTGTTTTTATGTGACTGTAACTTCTTCTCAACAGCCGGTTTCCATATTACCGCTCACAATCGCCGGATATAACTGCCTTTAGTTCTTTATTATTTTGCGGAAAGGTACATTCAGCGAATGAGAAAGCTCGAATGGAAGTTATATTTTAATAAAAGGATTATATTCTGCTGCTCTCGTTCTATACAAAACACCAAAAGCGAGCTTTTCACGTTCTGTTTACTAAGGAAGATGATGGAAAGAAGGCCAGCTGGTTGTATCCCCACGTGAAGTCACTGTATTCTGCTACTAAGTTTAATATTTTGCAAGGTTGTTGTTAAACGTTCGCGACCTTGTCCTATTGGCGAAATGTAACTACTCAGTTGCGGGGAGTTTTTTTCAAGTTTCTCAAGGTTGACCGCTCATTCTTTCGTTCTCCTTCTTCGAATCAATCAATCAATCATATTTAGCACTTAAATTTTTTTTATTCAATTGTCAGTAGGAAAGTGCAAGCCAGCTGTTAGTCGAAACACTTAGCATCTTATATAATATTAAACATAAACTGAGAAACAATCGAGTCCAATCTTTTCTTAACAAAATGCAAAAAGCTCAAAAAGTGCAAAAATACTTAACAAAATAAACAAATTATATCAAAGTTTAATTCCAAATTGCACTCAAAATCGTAAGATTACCTCTACAAATAAGTATACATAACTGGTGTCAGAAAATGTTCACGTTAAACTAGTTGCAAATGAACGTAAATTTAGTGACAATAATGAATCAAAGCTTGCAAAACACACAATCACTAACCAGAAAAAAGAATAAAACCAATAGACAAACAGTATGTAACACTTGCCACAAAATTTAGAAACATCGGTGACATGTAACCGCTGCTTAACTCACCTCCACGATGTCAATAAATCCTGATATGTGCTGCGACATGGCGGCCTTGTTGGCCTGCATATAGCCCTTGGAACACGAGAGGAGTTTGGTTGAATTCCCTGCGATAACTATGCCGTATGTCGACTTATCGTCGTAGATCTTCTCTATATGCAACAAGGGGTGTTTAATGGTGTTCTTCTCACTCCCTGCTTGATAAGTGTCCATCAGAATACCTTCCACTTCTCTGTTTTTCAGGGTGCTGAATATTGCCTTGAATGTCGTGTAATTGTTGTCTGAAATTGTAAAAGTGTTTGGAATGCTTACATGAAAGAGATGGTAGAGCTGCTAGTACAGTCTCATTAGCAACAAAGTGTCAGCTCCAGCTAACTCGAACCATACGAGGAATGAATCGAGTTGCCCAAAGCAATCACTTCAACCAGCTACGCCTCCATATGAGGCTTTGAAGCTTTCACAGCCTTTTTTATTGATCGACATCCTTTTTTACACCCGAACGACTTCAGTTGCCACGTTCTTAACTTTTTTGATTGTAGGTTTAAATATTAGTTGAAGTAGCCATGCAATGAAATACCACCTAGCTAGCAAGCTAGCTCGGACAGCCACGGAAGAAAAATATTCAAGTGCAAAAAAAATGAAGAACTCGGTGCAAAAACGGCCTAAGTGATGATTTTTGGTGACTTTTCAAAATACTAGGAAACTTGGGTTTTTTTCACAACTATACCTTTTTTAGGCTAAAGGTACATAAAAAATAGGGGGGGGGGGGTTTAAGGTCACATCGACCAAGGCGAAGAACAGAAGTTATTTCACCCCAGCAGAGATTATAGGAATTTCTTGGCGTTTTATGCTTTCCTGATCAAAAACAACCTAAATTGGTGTTCTTTGGGTGGAAATTCTATTTGTATTGTAAGAACATGTTGGCTACCTAACATGAGCCCTTTGGTCACTGCAGCATAGCAGGAAGATAGATAATTTCGAGGTTTTATGAAGGGTGGTCCAAAGTTGTTACTTAGGCCGTTTTTGCAACAGCTCTTCAAATGTTGGTACTGATAAGAGACACAGAAATAGAGAAAAATAGTTAGGTACAGCCATTATACCATTTGGCTTTATAAGATACAGACGTTGGTATAAGCAATGCTTATTATTGTTGATATTTTTGCTATTGTTTATACTATTTTTTTACAAAAAATTGTTATTTGTTAGATTGTTAACTAAGTTTTGTAAAACCGTACCTTCGTTTACACGTGCGTTCTTTCTCACACCCAACCGATATTCAGGAGAGTCATCAATTGCGGCCAACTGTTATAGGGAAGATGATTGCAAGTAATCAACTTTGTTTCGAGGACTTTTCCACACTTTTCAGGAAAAATGTCTTAGAATTGAGGTTGCTAATAAGTGGCAAAAAAATGCATAGATTCACAGAGAGTAATGCGAAAATGCTAAACATGTACATTATAGAACAAACAGACATGAATAGATACAATTAAAATCTTCCATTGCACAAGGATAGTTAAATATCTACAGTACATGCGCAAAGTAAAGCAACCACAAACCGTCAAAATTAGAAAAAGCAGAAGCTGAATAGATCACTGATGTTTGATAATTAGAAGTTCAACTTAATTAGTAAAAAGAACAATTTCATACAGAAACACCATATTGACGAAACTGTATCGCTAAATTTATATTAAACTGAATGTTTTCAATTTTGTAAGCACAAAGGTTAACCCTCTTAAACCTTTTTTTTGGGGGGGGGGGGGCGGAAAGTTCCTGCGCCGATATAAACTTTCGGGAACTTCCTCATGAATTATTAAACTATTACCAACCAAAATTGGCCAATTTTCATTAAAATTTATAAACAATAGTCTGGAAAAATTTTGTTTAAGGGGTATCATATGTTGCTATGGCAACACCGGTTTTGACGCCATGATTGCTCCAATTTTGACTTTTAGTAATTTTCTCCATTAACTCACAAACTCTTTGAAACAAGTGCTAACTATTAATTTCAAAGGCATGTAATCGATATTCCTTGCAAAATAATTTATGTTACACGTGACTTGCGACACTAAAGGTATTGTGCAATACTATTTTTACAAACCCAACATGGAGGCCGTGTATTTTGCACTTTGTCAAAATTGAAAACTTTTCTTAGTCAATTTGCATTTAAAAACGTTGAAAACAGAACTTAACTAGCTTTAGCTAAAGTATTAGCGTTAAATGCTCGGAATTTAAAAAAAATTGAAAGCTATGGTATAAGAGCTAATGTAAGGTTTGAACATCAAACTTTCGCTGAAAGAAACTCTCTGTTTGAAGTACTCATTTTTTAAAAAAATCTGTTATTTCTATTAAAAAGGAGTTTACCGTTTATTTGTGGATTTTTAAGTCAGAAACGTCTCTAAACTTTTATACTTTGATAAGGAAAAATTTGGTAAATATCATAGTTTATTATTCTTTGCCATCGCACCAAATTTCATTTCATTATCGTTAATAGTTTCTGAATTATGAGTCGCGGGCACTTTCCGACCGCCCCCCAATCCCACCCCCCAAGAAAAAAGTTCAACCACCCTAAAAAGCCCAACTGGGAATAGGGTTATATGATACTACCGGCTGAAAAGAAACGCTGAAGGACACATTTCAAGAATTTTTTCCTTCACCCCACCTAAGACAGTGTGGTGTTTTTAATTACCCCACTTTTTTCTCTGTAGCCCCAATTTCAGCCATATTTAATGGCTTATTCTCGAAGGTACATTTTTTCTTCAGTAATAACATTTGTTGTGAGAATTTGAACATGTTATGCTTTTAAGTGGATGTGAAAGAAAGTTGCTCATAATTGCTCGTTGGATTCGGTCTTAGATAAGTTAAAAAAATTGTAACAGCATTAATAAAATCCAAAAAACACTAAGAAAGTAGTAGCTAAAATGTAGTTTATTAAGGCTACTTATAATATTATTTTAATTTATCATTATCGATTTTTCGAAAAAAAATTAAAGTATGACTCACGAAGGCTCCTTTTGGTTATTGTGGAAAAAGAAACAAAAAAACTATTTTAGTCTTTTTTGATAACATTTTTATTCTCTCTATCGCACAGTTTGTACGATTGTAAAAGAACAGGTTTTGTGCGAGCTGATTGGGTCATTTTTGTAACAACTGTGTTGACCTTTATCACAGTACTAAAGAGACTTCCCTCAGTGGATTTTGGAAAGCTCCTAATAATAAACCGTAATATTTTTTTAAATGAGCTATCACGATTTTCTTTTTTACCTTTGATCCATAAATCCTGAAGTCGGACTCGAATACAATAGTTGTCACAGCATTTGTGATAGCTCCGCTAAGAATTCCGTACACACAGAGGCCAACTAGAACCCAGGCAATAGCAAAAGTTCTGGCTTTGATGGAAACTGGACTTTTATCTCCATATCTGTATAAAAAATAGACAAAACTTCAGAAATGTTTGACTTCTCACGCTTTTCTAATCGTATACGTAAGACAAGAAACCGGCAATAGGCCGTTTCTTGTGATGCATGCAGATACTCTGTTTCCTACATACACGCTTTTTTTTTATAAGAATAAGCAATTTGTTGCCAAATCTTATTATTCTTAATTTTTTAGGGAGTTTCAGCCTCAATAGTTTTTAAGCTGTTCATATTTTTAAAAGTACTTGTAACAAAAACAGTAAGAAATAACTCCTAAAATGTCCCAAATATCTAACTCGCTATCATCACACCGAATAAACCGCAATGGAAGCTCAATCGATCTCGACATTTGGGGTTTTTCACCTCTCGATACAGTCGAGTTTGAAGAAAATAACAAGATTAATATTTGATTCTAAATCCCAGTCGGGGATGTTCTTAGCTAGTTCTTAATTTTTGGCCAAGTTCGAGCCTCGTTGTTCTTATAAAATTCACAGTTCTTATAAAAACGCGTGTATCGCTTCCCTTCCTTAGAGAGCACAACAACAGACCAAAGCAGACGCTACTGCATGTTCAACAACTTCAAAGATAGAGTTAACCTACACTTGTTAATCCGAATATGCTGTTACCTTTTACAGAGAAGTGAAAAACTCTACAATACGCCAAAGATGTGCATCACCACAACACTAGGTACATAATACATACATACAACTATTATAGTTATTATAGTTGTATGTATTATTGTAAAAATAGTAAATTGTATTATTGTATCATAGCTAATTAGTATG
>JAOBRG010371160.1:0-11810 GCA_027574985.1 Umimayanthus nakama
GGTTTGTTACTTCATGGGTGTTTCCTCTCCGTTCCGTCCCGTACATGAATAAAAAATACTCACCAACCCAGTTCAGTCTACGAATATACCAGTACTATAAGGGTGTAAAGCGATTTGTTTAGATGTGGCTTATTCAGTTCATATGGAACGCAAAAAAGGTTGTCTATTGCTGTATAGAAGTCCATATATGTCTTCTGCTGTTACTTAGACAAGTAAGAAACTGAAGAAACTACAGGACGCTTCTTCCCAACCATGTATCCGAGCGTTCTGGAAAAGTCATTTAGCAGGGAGAAAAGGTAAGGGGCAGTTTCAACCAAACACGATTCACGGTGGCGACTAAAAACGATCTGAAAGTGTTATTCTTCATATTTTGTTTGCAAGCTGAATCAACAAGCCACAAAACGGCAAAGTTTCCCTTTGAATTGAACAGCAAACAAAATATAGCCAATATAACGTTATTTACAAAAGCAAAAAGAGGTGCTAAAACTTGCCACCAAAATCAATTTTAGCGGTTGGAAAGATTGTTGTTCTTACTCCAAAGCTGACTCAACACGTCACCAACGATCAAGTTATCAGAAGCAGCAAGGTAAGCTGTTACACCTTGTTTTGCTCAGCTGTTTTGGAGCTTAAGAAGTATCTAGCCGTGTTCTTTTGAGGCTTGAAAACTTGCAAAGAAAGTTAAATACATGTCTTTCAATGTCACGGCAAGTTTTTCAGATTCATTTAAACTTGCCTGAAACATTTTGATGCTTGTGTACGTAGCTGTACCAGTTTTTAACCGGCTCGACTAGCAAGACTACTGTGCGCTTGGAATAAGCAGCACTAACTTCATGCGCTTCACTCAAGCTACGAGATGATGCACTTTGTAATACTTTCTCTGTACTTTTGGGCGTTTTGTAGTGGGGATGATATCCATCGAGCAGAAGGTGTGTTTCATAGATAACAGATCACCTGTTACATTTATATTCAAAAGAATAATACGATACTTCACTTTGGTTATCTATAACAGTTTTTGTATTTTTATTCTTCAAGCGTTCCAATCGTCGTCAAATTTGATCAAATATATACCAGTATCATAGTATGTCTTTCGGATGTTACCATCATGGTTTATAAAAACAATAATCAAACCGTCAGGTTTTTTTAGTTATTGATTTCTATGACCATCAAATTCAAAAAAAAAAATATTTTATTTTTTCTGATGAAATACTTCTCTGCAATTCTTTAAATGGAACACTCTTTTATGTGACAAGAGTATGTTACCATCTATATTTCCATATATAACAGGGAAGCAGTTCCAAGACAAACTCTAAAAATTTTCTTTTAAAAGTAACCTTCTATAATTGGCCAAGAAGTAACTTTACTGCAATGGAATCGTCGTTTTTTGTATTTTTTAGAATATAGTTACTTTACTGTGTTCTTGTTCTATATAGTCTGTGATATTTTACAATACTTTAGGCTTTTCTATCTTTCCCTTCAGTATCACGTAAGACTTTCATTTACTGGGAGTTAAGCTTCCACTAAAAACAGTGCTTTATTCATTTATGGTGAAGAATATTACCCTGACTTAAGTATGTAAAACGTATCATTAATATCATCACCATTATCATTATCATTATCATGCTTTCTTCAAAGTAAGAGGAGAATACAAAGATGACATCAGCATCCAAATGAAATGGTTGAAAAGGTATCATATTTACACTGACAAAGTCGTGACTTTTTATTTAATTTAATGTTTCAACAGATCCTCCCCTCCTGACTATTCTTGCAGAGATATCAAACTGAACAACAACTTGAGCAAAACTTCTATAAAGTTGTGTAAAAAATACATGAAACTTAATATGCGGTAAACAGAAACATTTTACTATTTGGTTTAAGGTTTAACAAAAGAATTGCTTCATGTCCTTAAGAACGAGTTTCGTATCCCTCTTCGGACACCAGAAAATTGGTTTAGGCACAAAAATGTTTGAATGACAGCTGTGCTTGACTCCACATAACCCGCACTCAAAATAACGTAAACTAAATTATTTATCGCTTTAAACTACCTTTTACTAGCTTACCCTTTATTAATAGCTATAACTCACAACTATTCAATGTCGCTTTTTCCTTTAGGCTCTGAGGTATTGGTATTACCATAAAACAAGTGACTTGGTCATATTTTGTTTCTACTTCCTAGAAAATGTTGGTCTTGATGATCCCAATGTATTCGAGGGCGATATGATTTTAACGCCCGGTCAACGGCTGGCAGCGATGACTGGTGGTGACGTCAGCAAGGCAGGTGGGGAGGGTAGAGCTTCGATACGAAAAAATCTGTGGAGAGGAGGAGTTCTTGTCTACGAAATTGACCCTGCTCTTGGTAAGAAGCAGCTTTTTTTAGTACAAGTACAAATCCTTTTTTTTTCAAGTGATATACCAATTTAATTCCGTCTTGATCGGCTGACTAGCTCAAGTACAAATATTTACGCGCCCTCATTATTTCCATACAGATCCACCCTCTTAGGGCAAGTATCAAGTAGCAACCCTCTTCTACAACTGATATCCCGGATCGTTATCCCGAATCAAAATCGTAAGAGATAAACTCTTATGACGAAATACAATTCCGAATAAGCACAAACAGACTCAATTAAGTGTCGTGCACTATTTATGAGTTTTTATCAAGTGATTTTGTTTTGTTGTTTTGAGTTGGCAACGTGGAACTTTCTGTTCGACTGGGTTAAAAAAGAAATTAATATATCTCTTAGTCATAACTAAGTATTTCTAAATGTGTACTTCCGTTTTGTCTTATTTCTCACATCACTACTATATTAATTTTTTTTTGGTGGGGAACAGGTGGTGTAAAGAAAGGGTTAAAAGCAATAAACATCCTGGGGCTTTATCCAAAGTTGTAGATCAGCCAGTAAAAATATAACGAGTATTTTCTGGTCATTTTCCTAAACCAAACTAATTATCTGAGCCGCTTTTATATTTTACGCAACTTACCTTCAAACCCATCTTCATCTACAACTTTTTTCAGTCATTTAAACACCGTTCGTGATGAAACAGTTAAGTCGTCTGCTTTGGATGCTTTAAGTACTTTTACATGAGAATTAAATAAAAATTAAAATTAAAAGATTTTAGAATTTACTAACTAAAGAACGCTGTTAACGGTAACATATTTTTACAGCGAGAGAATCTCGAGCCATGAATGCTATCAATGCCGCCATGAAACAATGGAGAGAGAACACGTGCATCAGGTTCAAGAAGCGGCAGAATGAGCAGGATTACGCACGATTTCACATTGGGGCAGGGTAAGATGACGGTTCTATTCTATACAAGGACACTTAAAGGCCTACTCTAAAACCCAAAGTTATCTTAACTCATACAAAGTTGCCTTAAGTGACGTAATATCACTATGATTTTCAACCCAGTTTTCCTTAAATTGGGTCCCAGAGTATGCTTTTTGTGAGTTCACTTGCGTATGGTCAAAGAAACATCAGAAAGTCGAGCTGTTCACACATTTTTACGAGTATACAGCGGCCCTATACGCCGGGAAAACACAAATCAGTTGCAACAACAGCCGAGAGAAATTGAGGAAAATGTTTCACTTTTTACCGTTGGAAATTAACGCTTCTATTTGCCACTATGCCATTACTATAAACATTACCTATACCGGTACAGCTACCATTGCCATTACCAAAAGCATCACTATTACCACTTTAAAATACCACTACCACTTCTGTTGACGCTACTGTTTAGTTTAATACTATCACCATTGCCATTGCCAACATTATTACCAAAAACATTACCATTACCATGAGGATTTTACATAACGCCGTCGTATGACTACCATTGTCATTACCAGTACCACTGATAATACCTTACCATAATTGTTTTTATTATTGCTGTTGCCATTGCTGTTACTGTTAGCATCACCATTACAGTTATGCCGTTATTGTTTCCTCCCAAGGTGTACATCATACGTGGGCATGACGGGCCGTCGCCAGATGATTTCTCTGGCCAGCGGCTGCTGGTGGACTCACACCGTTGCACACGAGATTGGCCACGCACTTGGGTTCTATCACGAACAGTCGCGACCCGACCGGGACGATTTCGTTAAAATTTACTGGGACAACATTATTGCAAGTAAGTTCTGTTGGTATTCAATTAATGACTTGTGTTCTTTTGAGTTGTAAATGAAGTAACTTTTTATTACTGCAAATTCGGGTTTGCTCGTTATCGCCTTCAGTGTGCATGATGCATTTGCTTAACATATTACTGTTAACATGTGAAACCCAGGAATCTTGTGTTTTCCCCGTTAGGTTTTGTAATCGGTGCCGTGGTTTAGTGAATGTGGAATTGGTGAAGGCTCGCTTTTCAGATTTTTCTGTCAGCAAGCTGTTAGCAGCTGCTGAACAAATCAATGACTGATATAAAAACAATTATTATGCTGAATTTTTAAAACTTTGTGGTTTTGTCAGTCTATTTTCTTATCGGCCGATGTTTGATTACCGTTCACGGTAGTTAAAAACCCTTGACTTTTGCGCAAACTGGAAAACGTAGTTGTAAGTTATGCAAAATAAACTATGCTAATTAAAGTTGGAATTATGGTTTTGCCAAAAACTGTTCAGTACTTTCCTCTTTTCTTATTTTAAAGGTTTTCTTATTTAACCCTTAACCCTTAAACTGGCAAGGCCTTTTTATCTACAACTTTTATCCGTTCACCAATAGCCAAATGCTTTTGTAAAACTCTTCCTTGATAAAAAAAAAAGTTATTTTGAAACTAATTTAGTAACGACAACAATAATGACCTTATCATACTTATTGACGGTAAATAAATAAAGTTGTCAAACTTTTGTTTTCTTTGAAAACTCACAGTAATATTCATACTCTTCTGTTTGTTTAGTAGTTTCTGCAAACCAAGTAGTGTCGAAATAGCTCAATTTTTTGAAGTAAAATCTTAAAAAAGGAAAACTCAAGAAGGCCACCATTAAAACAACGGCTAATTAGGTGATAGTTGTTTATCAATGCTAAAGAACATCTGCCAATTCTCAACCGTTTCAAATATCTTTTGGGGATCCTCCTTCCCTTTCCCTCCTCCCCCTTGCCCGTAAAAAATGCCCGGGAAAAATGCCCTCCAGTTCACAGGTTTTAAAGCACCTAAATACATGTTTTCTGTCGTAACCAAGAGAAGGTACAATAACGTAATATTCTGAAAACCTTTAGCAAAAAATCTGTGTTTTAGTCTAAAATTCTTGCTTATCTGCTTTATCTTAATCGTTTTTCATAAAGAAACCAATTCGCTTTGATCCACACCATAACCATAGCTTTTAAGCAAGATATTACAAGTGGTACTTTAAAAATAACCCATGTCGAGAAAATAAAGCCAATAAAAAAACCCCAAAAAGCAGCTGCATGTTTAACGGTTTACTCAATTGGTAGTAGCCTACTCTACTTCCCCATCATTACTTGCGCGCAGTAGACATACTGGCGTCTTTTGATTATCATTTCCGATTACGTCTGCAATCTCCCCAGCTCTTCCGAAAGTTTCTGTAAGTTTTCGCTAAACTTATTAAGCATAGGAAAAAGTTTTTGTGTAGACAGAGATACAAGTAACGTGTCACATTCCACAATATCCCATTCGAAAGCGTTGCATAACTAGTGTATATTCGACTAAAACAAGGGCTGGTTCTCAATTTGTAGTTATTTTTCAGGGTACAAGTTTGCTTTCAACAAGTATCCGAAGTCAACGATCGATTCCCTTGGTACCCCGTATGATTACGAAAGCGTCATGCACTACGAGTCACGTGCCTTCTCGACCAACGGAAGAACAACAATTGCTCGCAAAAATGGAGTAAGCAGCAACTCATTTATGAATATTTGGGCACAAACTGATTATCTCTCTCACCTGTAAAGGGCGTTTACATTCATCGTAGCACATTGTTTCTTATATTCTTTACTCTTTTAAGCCATATACGTCTTATCGTCTTTGTTTTTTGTTTACCTTAGACTTTTACTTATAACTCGCACGATCTTTGTTGTAGTTTTCATTTTTGAGTCAATGGCTTCAAAGCTAAATAAAAATGTTGAAGACGACAAATCAATTAGAAAACCACACGCATTCAAGCTCAAACCCTTGCATATGGCAAGCCTTGTAAAAGACAAAATTACAGCACAAAATTGTGTGTTCCTTAAAGTACAGGAGAAGCTACCGGAAGGTTTATATTGTCGTAGCAATTTACTTCTACTTTATGTGGAATTAAAATTTCGCCAACATTACCGGAACAGTCATTTAGCAAATGATCGAACGATTAACTGATACTTGGAAGTTTAGCTCGGCTGTTAAGACTGGGTTTGGGCCGAAAGGGCCCGTTTTCTCACCCTTTTTACGTTTCTCGTAAATGGAAAATGGTAGGAGCACAAAGTCTTGTGACTTTTCCTAAAATGTTTTAGAAAAATTTTCCTTCGTATATGATTTGTGAATAGGTGTTAAGGTGTTGCCTTGGCAACGTTGATTTTGAACATCCCTTTTTTTGTTTTTCACCGGGTTTATGATTTGTATTTCAACAGTCAGGATAAAAGAAGTATTGCTATAGCCGTTTCATGATCATGTGTTTTAAAATCACTTTTGGAATTTTGGTCATATATTTGTTGGATACGGGTTATTACCGAAAATCATTTCGGGAGTTTGTTTGCTATGTTAAGTACATGGTCTGAGCTTGATTACTTTGAGCAAAATCTGCATTCTTGTGAATTTGATTTCTTAATAAAGGTTATTTACTTAACTCTTCCCGGACAAGAGCTAAGAACTTTCATAAAACAGCATTTCATTTGTTGCCTTAAAACGCTGTTTTCCAAAAATATGACCTATTAGTTGTACAACTATTAATATGTGTAGTTTTTTTTATGAATACCTTGCTGTTTTCGTAGTCTGTTTTCACTCTATGCATGCAAAGAGTAAAACTTTGTTAGCTTCATGATGTATATACTTGTAAATGAGGAAAGTCTTACGAAAATCTTTGTTTGACCTTTAAACTCTTGTTCACCACATAATTGCTTTAATTTTTGTTCCATTTGGAAATACCCGAAACTTACAAAAAGAAAAAGAAACCCTTCGGTGGTTATAAGTGAAACTGTTTGTAAGTCAAACCTTTAACTTTCTTTAATAACTTTCTCTTTTCGACCGCTATCACATTTTCAAAATATTGTAAATGGGACTCCAGACTCGATTAGTCATTACTACATCTGGAGTCCTAGCATTCCTATTTCTTCTGTTCAAACCCTGTAAATAGTAAATTGCAAAACGAGTGTAAATAGAAGTATTGTTGTTGTTTTTCTTCAGGTTCATAGGACTTACAAGCTGTAGCTGTTCGTTCACAGTCTGTTAAAATGCATTTTTTAGCCGAGAGTACAGAACCTCTTTCGCCCAACAAGTGAAGATCAAAACACAATGCACGACAAATGAACAAGTATCAGAATCTCGATAGATGACATGTCCAATCAAATTTCAAAAAGGTGGATCGCGTTCTGTTCGCCTGTTTTCGTGTAAAGGTCAAAAGAGTTATCGCCCTAAACTCTCGTTCATTGTTTTCCAATTACATTACTGTTTGTGCATTGCAGAGCACCAACCTTAGTAACAGAAAGGGACCAACTGCTACTGACTACAAACAGATGAACCTGCTGTACAAGTGTAGCGGTGGAGGGGGAGGGGGAGGTGGAGGAGGTATGTGTATGACTTCAGCATATTTGGCATTATTCAAATACGATATTTGCTTTTAACTTATTTTTCTGGGAAAAGCCAATAATCCTGCCCTCCAACCCCACCCAGCCCCCATTTCGTTGGCCGAACTTTGGAAAGATTTCATAATAAAGACACTGAGAAAAACTTTTATTGGACAACAGGTGCAATTCTCCCCATCTCTTTCTTACTTAAATACATGATATTTTATACAATCATAGACTTAATTCTTAGTGTTTATAAGTAAAATGTTGGTAGAAAAGCTTCAGAGTGCTCATCACGGTTAATCTTGTCCTTTGAGAATGAACGGAGCACTTGGACGCATCTGGCGATTTGATTTTTTGGGGGTTTAATCGTGATAAGTAACGCATAGCCTACTAGCCGGCTCTCCGGTTGGGTTGAAATTGAAAAAGTTTGTTTTCGAAATTCTTTTGGCGCGTGAAATTGAGAAGAGGAGACTGGGGAAAAGTGAAAAAAGTCCTCTCTTCTCGATTACACGCGCCAAAAGAATTTCGAAACAAACCTTTTTGATTTTGAACAAACCGGAGAGCCGGATAGCAAGTTAAGTAACGCATAACATCGGAAGCGTCTATCAGGGACTTCGAAAGTTATAGGTTTGTTCCAAGTTTAAAACATGTAAGTAAATCAAAAGAAAGCAAATTCAGAACCATTTAATAGTAAGGGTCTTGAAGTAGAGTTTATGTAACCACAGCTTGAAGATTATACTGTTAATAAATTAAATATGTTTAATTTACTTTCGCATCTGCCTAGGTGCTGATTGTGTCGATAAAGACAGAAGGTGTCATTACTGGAGTAGCTACTGCAGCCATCACAATTACGTTAAAGCTAACTGTAAAAAGTTCTGCAACTTGTGCTAGCTTCAACAAGCAAGGTACGTGGCATTAATTTTCAAATTTGGCATACTAAACTAGCAAAACGAAATACGTTAAACACTTGACATATGTTTGCCGATACTCAATGAATCGTAAAATACTAGTTTCCTCACAAACCTTAAAAACCTTCTTTGCTCAAAATTATATCCTCTCTAATAAGATGTTATTTTTGTCATCGTTATCACTATTTTTCTTTTGTTTTTGGATTCCTCCTGTTCCCGCCTTGGGATCCAGGGTTAGAGCCTATCAGGATTGAGATATTTTCAAGAAGGGCAGAGCAATGGGTGAAGGCAGGGGGGGGGGGGGCGCACGAAGGGACCCTCCCCCCCAATATTCTTAAAATTATAAAGACTTAATAGGAAAAATCTCTTTAACACACCCCAAATATTTAGTCACGCACTAATGAGACCCCCAAATCTCCAAGTTGCTCCGTGGTTTCTGCTTTTCTCGTTTTGCTTTCTTAAGCCGGTTTTCCACTATAGCAGAACAGGCGAGCTTTTTTGCGCGAAACGAATTTTTTCGCGGCGAAAAAGTAGAAACTGTTCGAACTCACTTTTTCGTCAAAGAGAAAAGAGCCGGTGAAAACTGTGTCGTCTGTTGATATTTAACTGCGCATTTCTGTAATTGTAAAATAACGATTCGCGCAAAGAAATTCGCCTAGTGGAAAACCGGTTTTACGGCAGACTGAGGAGTGGGGTACAGCACGTCGTAGCACAGCGTAGCGTGGCATAGCGCAGCTAAGCACGGCGAAGCATTGCACAAGATCACGCACACGGGCGGAGCGCAGTACAACAAAACATACTGCAGCACGATACTGATGCTCTGGAACACCATACAGCGTTTTTCTTGGATAACTTTCGCACAGCTTTGGTTACAAACTCAAAACTAATGTAGTTTCACTTGCTTCAAACAATTTTTGTTGTTAGCTTGCCCATTCAGGTCACTTATAAAGTTGTTTTTTATAACTATTGTTAAGCTGTAAATAGATGGCATTTGTATCACACCAGATTTTTCTCATAGCTGCTGTGGGTTAAGGAGTGTAATTATTGCATATGCGTAAAAAGCAGTTTTAACTACTGAAACGATAAAGTTCTTAAAACCGTGTTTTTATGTTGTTCACACAGCGAGACGACGCCTATCGATCAAGAGCAAACAAAACAAGTTGAGTCTTAATAAAATACTTCAAAACGTACATGTGGTTTGTCAATTTCAATAACAAAAGGGAAACAAAAATTTCAATATTTAATCTCAAGGTATGGTAATCTGCGAGGGTAAAGTAAGGCAATGGATGTACTTGTAACGAAGCAAGTAAAATCAGAAGACTTCGATTTACTAAGTTTTCAACCAAAGGGGTTTATGAAGGGTGTTATATGAGAGCATTGAGGAGATCGGAAATAGTGTTCGAACCTCAAAACTGTGTTTAAACCGATGCTCTTCGCAGAACAGAGACGGCATAATTCAAACAAATTGCGGTCAATACAAATTGCAAACACCATTTTTCTTCTTTTTATCAATACCCTGGCTTTTCTTTTTGTGCATTTAGTACTGGGGGTTTATCCGATAGGGTTGCCTGCTAAAGACTGCCATCTCATCCTTGCAAAAGTTTCCTTTCACTGTAAGTTATTTTTTTGACAACATGGTTTTTTATAATTTTTTGAGATCAAACTTAAGTTCCAAATAACTTAGTCCAAGTAAGAAGTGTTTGCATCTCTTGAATAAGAAATTCCAAAACAATTTCCCCCTTTTTGGGTTAGGGCTTAACTTAGGACGAGGGCTAAACAAAGCACAAATCGACGATTAAAGTCGGTAGCTCGGATAATCGTGGTTAGTCAGGAATACATGCATTTGTCTCAGGCTAGACGCGCAGTTGGTTTGTGTTTGACAGATGACGCAGAAATCAATTTTGGCCAGAGCAGTTAATTCCTCTAAAAGAGCCTTATGTGCCTGGTCAGCAGTCCATACCAAGTACTTGGCACTGACATAAGCTGTCACGGCCGCCGGCAAGTTGTTGCACTGCAGGTTTGGTTGTTCTCCGTTAGAAGCTTTCCCGAATAAAGGTTTTAGCTTCAGATGGGACAATAAAAGAGTTAGGGCCACTGTGCCTAAATTCTTTCTAAGAATCAAAGATTGTGTCCGTGTGAATTGGGACTTTTGAAGTTAGGTATGTGAAAACTTTGGAATAAAAGATTCAGACATGGAAACTATAATTGCATTAAATTTGAGTGAAAACCAAACTTATAACTTATGAGCTAGAGTTAGGCCTAGTTTAGACATCGTACTTTATGGCACCGAACTAACAATTGCAATTTGGCGCAGTGAAAGGACGCTAAAAGCTCGATGTCTAAATTGGCACACCGACTGATTAGGCACTGTGCCACAACTTGGCCAGTTGGCGCTGTAAACTTGCGCAACCAACATGTTTTAGCCAAGCGCTCGGTGTCGTGTCTAAAACGCAACCGTGCTTTTACCATACCAGACACCACGCCGAATGGAATTAAGTTCGATGCTGTGAAAGCACGATGTCTAAACCAGACCTTTGGTTTTAACAACAAATTTTCCCTCAAATAACATCCTTTGTAAAACCAAAACTCTGTGAAAAATACTGTCACTTACACTAAAAGCAGTTTGTTTATTAATTTTTGACACTTGTTTTGTAGTTTATCCAAATCTAGCCTTCCAGCAGCCGTTAAATCTTCTTCGCCCCAGGAAGAGCTCTTTTAAAAGTATCCCGTAGCGAAGGAGAATTAACGTAAACGGGCAGGCTACTCCAAGCCAGAAACGTTTGTAAACTTTTCAGCTCCTCTGATTAGCACGACTAGATTTGTAAAAGTCCAAAGTTTGGACAGTTTTGACACCATTATGACATTATTGATAACGTCTATACATGCCAATTAAACTACATTCTATCATATGGCTAACGGTTCCGTGCCTGTTTACCAACTGTAATAAATTTCTACTTATTAAAATGTTTTACAGTTATAGGCCACAGGCGCATCCACCCTATCCAGGCTCAGGCACCGTCAAACAGTCTAGGTCGAATTAGATTAATCTTCTATTAAATATCCAGGGAAGGGGGAGAACTTCTTTTAAGTTAGTTTTTGCAGCCGACACAGTTATTTGGTTTCTTTCATTTAGGTCGCTTTCCATTGGTCCGTTCTGGCCGGCCGAAAAGGACTGGTTCTGACCAGTTTAAATGGAAAGGTGCA
>JAOBRG010371171.1:0-11809 GCA_027574985.1 Umimayanthus nakama
TTTCAGAAACATCATAGTAGTCTGTACAGTTTCAATTGTACCCTGAAAAATTTAATAAGCGCCGGTGTTAAATAAGCGTCGCGGCGGTAATTCGAGTGCAAGTAAGTAATCATATCTTTGTTTCAGTATGTATTAAATATAAAGAGATACAATTGCATGAAAATGTTTGACAATGGAGCGAACAACCAGTTCGCATCTTTAACAGTAGGTTGGAAAGTTTCAAATTGCTTTGTCTTGTCATTAGTTTTTTTTGTATAAAAAAGTGAGGGTTAACCAGTACTCAATACGTTAGCAGCTTGATTCTCTGTGTACTCTTGATTTTGTTTTATGGCTAACTGGGTCATTTACGGTATGCGCTGACCGCACTAACGGCGGGCACTACAGAATTCTTTTTTTGGTTCGGAATGCTTTTGAGATGAAAAATATTTTTTTTTTATTTTAAGATTTCGAAATACATTCATAAATCGCGCTGATTGCAGAAGGGTTTTAAAATTTCGGCATGGTTTTGTTTCAAAAAGGTTCCGTAATTTTAAAATAGTGTTGAGATTTTCAGATTTTTTTTTACGTTCGGTGGGCCATATATTTACGACAAAGATGTTGATAAGGAAGTTTTAAATTTAAATGAATTACTAAACAGAATGGCACCCTTGGGAAAGTGTTTTCATTATTAAAACAGCTTGCTTTTTTTCAACTTTGTTCTTTGTCGATGGATCTCTTTAAATTTTTGACCTTCGACTGTTTTGTATACTAAGCATACGATTTTATAAAAGTACTTTATGTATTGCTTGATGTAAAGTATTCAGTTTTACAATTTTACCTAAATTTTTATGTATTGAAGAGAACAGTTGTTCAGGAAGTGCTGTTGCGATATTTTTGTCATGACCCCCTTAAATTATGAGATTTGCTCCTAGCCCGTTAATACGACCAAATTTTTGTAATTGTAGCCCGTTAGTGACCGTACTAAAAGGGTTCCACTTTAGTTGTAACAAGAAGTGATAAAATCATTTTAGGAGACCGAAAGATACACAGAAGAAAGACGACACTAGAGGTACCGTGTGCAGGATCCAATGCAGCGGCTGCGAAGCACAAAAGGGCTTATTTTTTAATCTTTACAATTCATTCTGGCCAAGAACGCAATGAATAAACATTAACCACTTCCAAAGGCATATCTGTCTTTAACGCTTTCTTTATGCAACAACAAGAATTTATTTGCAGCCTTTGAATTAGTTTTAAACTATGCATGAAGACAGGACTGGGGAAAGGTTCAGAAGATTTAGTAATATCACAAATTTTTAATGTTTTATACCATAGAATTTTAACATTCTATTAAATAGGCTAAAGAACTGCAGCTTTAACAATATTCTTTCACTTCTTCAGTTCTGCAACCTTCTAAACAGCATTCCTCGTGAATGTTATAGGGTCCTCCCATCATGCTTCGCCCTTGTCGTAGAAAGCTCTTGACTATGTTATCCTTTGCTTTCACTTTAAAACCTGCAAATGAGATGAAATGGAGTCAAGGGGGAGTCAATAGCTTTTTCGAAAAATCAGTTTTGACTTTTGGCCGTCTGACTGGTTGGAAGTATTGCTGAGATTGCTGAAAAACAAGGAATTTTACAACAGTTTTTAAGCGTAATTATTCAATAAGAAAAACTGCAGTTAACAGTAATAATAATAATAATAATAATAATAATAATATTAACTAGGGGTAACCAAAGGTTAGGCAAGTGATAATAATAATAATAACAGTTTATAATAATAACATACACCGAATCGAAATATGGCGGCAATTCGAATATTCTTTTGTCTACGTTCAAATTAGCCTTACCAGTCTCATTTCGAGTAACATATTCTTTTGAAAGTTTAACTCAAGAACGAGGCTAGTTGCGCTAATTTCAATGTAGACAAAAGAATTTTTGAATTGCCGCCATATTTCGATTCGGTGTATAATATGTTGTTTTAGGAGCTTCTCTAATTCGATGCTCGTACGAAATAATTGACAAATGACTAAAAACATTTAAAATAATCTTTAAGTTTTTCAGACTGTTTCTTAAAGTACTCGGGTTATGTAAATGTGTAAAATGGTTTGAAAATGCTTTTCATAATTTCACAGCAAAAGAGAAATATCTGTCTCCATTGACGTCAAAATAAAAAGCCACATAAGTAAACATCAATTCTTGTGGTGAAGATTTTTCTAAATCGACGGGTTGGATTTCAGTGTTTTTCTTACAATAAAAGTGTCCATCACAATTGAGATGGGAGATCTGGACGCTGTCAGCTCCTTTAGATCTGGCTTCTAAAACGCTACGTTTTACAAGCACATATAATCAAAACATTTTTTCATTAGTTTGTAAGAGGAAATGTTTTCTTTTTAGTTCTCAAATAAAGTGTTCCGTTTTTTGTTCAAATTCTGATGTTTCAGCGTTTTCAAAAATATTTCAACGTCTCATTTTATGCGGTTTGATTCTGGTCCGCATTTGAAAAGCCACCCACCCCCTCACCCTACCGGACAGTTTGAGCCCCTCTCAGACAAAAAATTAAATGTTCATTAATCAAAAACTCGTTTCGGATGCTACATCTTTAATATGTAACTAAAATCTTTTAAAATACCACCAACCTAAGTACTGTGCTCGTTTCCGTTTAGCAGGGTATCCATGACAGATCATACTGTATGCAGCAAATATTTGATCCCCGCAGACCCGCGCGTCAATAGGATGTCTTGATCTTTCATTGTGCTTGTATTTTGCCTTGTGCCTTGGATCAGACGCTTGGTAGGAGGCTGCCACTGTACAGAGCATTGCAAGCAGTAGCAGGCTCATTGCTGAACGTCTCCGTCAGTACTCTGATGTTGTGCTGCCTGCCAGCGGTAAACAACGCACACTGTTACTAGGATTAGCTCCGGTGTGTGTGTGTGTGCGGGGGGGGGGGGGGAACTCCGACAAACTAGCTATACTCTTTGTCCCGCTGTTCATGGTTTTGTTTGTCAAGTACAAACAGGGTCAATAGATCGGTGAGTTTAGTCCGTTAAGTGTGGTACAAATCATACGTTGTGCTTAATCAGCATGGGGCAGGCAAGGAATTTTTTGTGGCCAATCCAGACAAGGTATCAATTCTATCAAATGCTGGCTAAGAACGAGGTAAGGTTTTGGAAAAGGCACCGGCTCATACCCACCTAGATAATCTTGTAAGCACCCCCCCCCCCCCTTAACGACTTTAAACTACTCAAAGAGGGTTTCACCAGTACTATTCGAATTCGAATTCACCATACCGTGAATACTACGATAGGTGCCGCCCCCGATTAAGCGCCGCACCCTAATGCCCAACGCGGCACTTATTCCGGCAAAGTAGGTGGACCTAAACTTTTTAATTTCTGTTGCTACGTCAGCATATGTTCTTTTATCCCCTACCTTGAAAAACAGTTTTGAACTATTTTAGAAGTTCAGAAGAACTCCGAACACTTGCAAAGATTTCCGAAGATTTTCTGAGAATTTAACAAAATCATAAAAACTCTTGAAAAACAGTTTTGAACCGTTTCCGAAGTACTCCGAAAACGTCGAAGCTTTTCGAAAATTTCCACTGTTTTGATCATTTTCCAAAAATTTTAATAAAACAGTTTTTTGATTTTGAAAAAAATTTTCAATAAAAAACTGTCAAAGATTCTTAAGACTTTCTGAAATTCGTCCAAAGTTGCATCAACTGAAACTAAACGTTTTGAAGCGTTTTCGAAGTTTCCGCAAATCCCAGAGATTTCCGTATCTCTCCGAAAACGTCCGTTAGTTTTGCATGCAATAAAGTAGTCATGCCTCTTGTCACTTGTATTTTCTACATAAACACACTCGCACGAAGCCTCGCGTGTATACGGAAAACACAATAACGCATGGCATATTCCACGGTATCCCACTCGAAAGCATTGCATAACTAGTACATACCAAACAGTCAAACTTTCCTACCAATAGAATCTAACGAGTCTTTCGTTCGACAGATACTGGACTGTGTGACAAATTACACAAGACTCATACCCGAGACCCAGAGCAGACTGGGAAACAAAAAAGAAAATTAAAACTTAAAATCTTGTTCCCGCAGTGCTTCAACGACAAAACCTTTCTTTTCTCAGATTTTGTCGTCCAAAACACTTGATTTGTCAATGGGTAATTCATTCTATTTAAATGTTTAACATGTTTAATCCCGTAGTCCGTACTGAAACGTTAGCATCATTTTTTCAGTATCAACTCCTTCACGTGAAACAAAAAAAAATGAAACTGATTTAGCTGAAATTACACATCTGGTCACCGCCAAAAAGAGGGAACGTTATACATAAGTGAAAATACCTTGTGCTGCACGGTGCTTGAATATCGGAAGGAAATCGACCCCTGGAATCTCAGTGCTTATCTTCACGAAACGCAACACTTTGTTTCAGAAGCGAGGAAAATTAAAAGGAACAAATGTTAGTGACTCTACCTCAAGTATTTGTCAGTTGCATATAGTAAGATTTGTAGTATTTCCTTGGTTGAGAGGGTTTGACCATATTCAGTGTTTCAACAAACGGACCGTAGTCTCCTAACTACGACAAAAATCAAATGTTGGTCACACGTCACTTTCATGAAACTCTTGTTTTGTTTGCTTTTAGAACCTTGCAGCTGGTTTCATATTTTGCTAGCGTAAGGAGAAACTATTGGTATTGAAGAAGTTTTTATAGTCTTGTAAGTACAGGTAAAAACAAGTTTAGCGACTTCCTGAAAGTTTAAATTTTTGCGAATGGAACTAAAATCAAAGCCCGGCTTTCCAGGACTTCAGTTCAGTCCATGATACACACACTTTATGTTAAAATGAGAACAATGGTTAAGTCCAAACCCTAAGCAGCAGACAAGACTAAACAAAAACGTTTATCTAATTGTTGTATTAGCATTTTGTTTTCATGAGAACCGTTTGGGATAAGTACAATTGATAACAAGCCTTGTTTGAGTTTGAAGCTGACTGTTTTCTATGTGAAACAAGCCACGTCGTAACTCTGATAAAGAACTGTACGTTTGGGGAAGATTGCTTGTTTAGCCTTTGTATATTTCTTGACAGGGTTCATTCATAAACTGTAACAAAGGCTATCATAAGAAAAGTTATAACGTATTGCTTGGTGTCGCATCGCGCATGCGGCACAGCCTTGCTTGTTGGTTTCATTAACAAAGGATTGATATGGTATGTATTTCACGGCTTTTTTGTCAGAAGACCCTGAACACAAATTACGATTTAATTTATAAGCTGTTCAATAATTCAATCGAATCAACAATTGGTTTGAATTTCAAATGTTTAAATCATTTGAAACTATACAAATCAATGAATTAAATATGCAAACACATTTGTTTTTAGAGGACAGGGTATGAACTTTACGAGACACTTGGATGTCTAGTTCTTGAACGACTTTTCAAGTTTTCTGTTGTTTGTTACTTAGGTGCTTGGGTACGAGACGATTGGCCGAGACGAAGTTCACCCCTGTGACGTCATCGAGATCCATCTGGGAGTTAATGATAGTGCTTCCGCCTGTTGTCCGGTAACCATGGTAACACAATGAACATTCAAACTTTTTTCACTTTTACAAATAATTTGAGAAAGAACGTAGTTTTCATTAACACGAGCAAGAAAACTTTATCTGAGGCTTACTACTAACTTTGGTGAAATCAATCTTAAATTGCTCTTAACATTATTATATTTATTAACTGTACTAATAAACGAATAATTTCTAAAAGCTGAGGCTCATTCTTTTAAAAACTGATTTGAGAACAAAGCACGGAGCGACAGCTGAATTACCTGGCTCCCGTTAATTAAAGAAGAGGAAAAGCGTGTAACAAAGTATGAGCAGCTCAATACACTTGTTCTTTTCTTTTTTGAAGGGTTTTTCAAGAGCCACTGGTCTTATATATTCCTTATGGTAAAGTACCTTTTTGTATTAACTAGGAAGTATCTCTTGGAGGACCAGAAACACCAAAACAATTCAACAAAACTGGTGTCTTTCTTGCTTTTTACTCGGGAAATGAACTAGCGTCAGCAGAAGACGTGAGATAAACGTTATTGCTTTACATAAAACTGATGATCTGAATAGGAAAAGAAAAAATAAAATGTTCTTAGCTAAAATAGACATAACTAATTTTTTGTTAGGAAGCCCTATTCATTACAATGATTTTCAAATGGGTCCTATAAAATCTAAATGCTGTGTGTTCGCATGATAAGAAAGTTTGAGTAATCAAGTAGTCCGGCTGAGACTGCATCTAGTTTTTTGTGTTTTGAAAACGGATAGTCACAGCCCAAGCCCCACAGAAGGACAAACTTTATTGGTTCGTTTCCCCTAAGCAGTCTAGTCGTGCCTACTTTAGTTTCAGATAGTATACGACTGGTACCTTACCTCCTATTGGGTGACTTGATTATAGAAGTGCAAGAGAGTTTCCAAAAGCCAAAGTTTTACCAAAACTGGTAAACTTGAGATATGCAAGAGCAAAATGCAAGCAGAATAGCCAAGTTTGAAACCGAACAGAATTGTAAGCAGAATAAGCAACTTTTATAGGCAATGCCGGTCAACTACAAGTGGCTTGGTGGTTAATAATTAAGCCAAAGTTTTGAAAAGAAATTTAATATGCAATAAGCGCCCTCAAGTGTCAAATAGAAAACAGGAAAAGAGATCGATTTATTTTCTCCTCTCAATCCTTAATATAGTAGTTAATCATAATGGACTAAAGTCTGTCTTTCTTTAGACAGATAACTGTGCGTTAAAGTTAACAGCTCTTTTGTTCGTTTTTCTCTTTCCTATCTCCCTATATAGTATATCTCAGGGCTTCAGATTTTTCTCCGTGACAACTGCTTCTTGCTTCTTTGTGCTTCTTTTTTTCCTTTCTTTATTTACTGTACTCCAATTCTTATAACTATCCTTTTATGGTTTTTCGATTACCGATCTAGCGTGTATCTATCACTCAATCGATCTGGCTACCTGGCTAGTTTAGCCTGCGCTTGTCTCACTCAAATTATTTTTTATTTCTCTTGTTGATTTGTTTAAAAGGCGAAAAAAGTACTTGTTTTGCTTTTGTCTTTCAACTTTCAGACTTAGAGCAATATAAAAAGATTTCCAGTAGCCGCCGGTGTGTCTCGTGCGCCAAATTCAACTTTTCTTGATTTCTCGAAAATTAAAAATCGGCTAAACTTTCTAATGCGATTTTCAAAAATGGTTCACCAAAGGGGTCATTCAGGCAAAATATGAGCATATCCATAAAATCTCGACTGACCAAAGGTTTTTGATGTTTACTGGCAGCCTGTTCTTAAACAACTAGACTAAACTCAAACGTAAATGAAAGATTTCAAAACAGCTTTAAGTTGTTTTTGGCAATTGGCCGGAAATGCGAAAAAATACCGCGGGCACTTAAAAGATTTCAGCTGATGACGATTTGGAAATGATTGTGACTGATACAAGAATCATACCTGATAAATAACATTTTTGTTTTTTGTCACACAAGCTAGTGCATCGTTTTACCCTTGTCCAAGCTTTTGTGGTGGCAGAGATGCGGGAGTTCCTCGACTTTCTTGACGCTACCCACTCGTGAACATTTGTTAGGTACATCGAAATCTGGGTTAACACATGGTTCCCGCACTTAATCTAAAGTGCAATTTTCACTCCTCCTGGATTTTTAACTCTAGTACAGTTGTTATTTAGGGTGTCGAACCACTTTTTCCTTTTCAAATTTTGTAATTTTATAACACTTGCACTAATAAAGTTTTGTTGCAGTTGTCTACTGCTCCCCTGTTAATTCCAATCTCGGCGCTGTGTTTCGTTTGATAGAGGAAGCGGCTTGCCGCGACTATTGCCACAAGGAATTTATCCCAAGGAGTTTGAACCCTTAAGATAAGAAACTTCGGCTGTTGGAGTAATACGATATTATCATGAAACTGCTGTCAGGAGTTAACATGTATGTGAAAAGTATTTAACACATACTAGAAGTTCCTAGGGGCAAGTGTAGTGCTGCCGAATGTTGTAACGATTGGTGGGTTTCGTGTTTGGGAACACTGCATGAATATTAAGTTGTTAATAAAATGATTAGGAGTTTGCCTTTTTCAGCAATGAATTCACAGGTTGTATTCAGCTGGTTGTGAAAACATCTATTGTCATGTCTGATAGGTATATTACACATTTATTGTGTTTGTACAAACCGTACAAATGGGAGTGTAAAACTTAATGTTTTTTCGATAGCAGAGAATTCAAACAAACAGTCCACAAAGGATTGACGATTGATATCTCTTATTCAAACAGGAACAACAAACATTTCAGTTTGGTAGGTCACATTTATTTTTAGAGTGAGAATCGAAGAAATAGAAATTCGAGCCCATATCTTTAGTTAAGCACATCGTATATCCCTCTAGAATATTGCTTGTGAAAGTATTGTCCAGAGCCGAACAAAGGCTATAGTATTGAGCCTCGACCAAGTCTCTGCTTTCGATGGGTCCTTGAAAGTAGTTCTGGTATTTCATATAAAATGTTTGGTTTTCATTTCGGTTGTGATGAGATTCGCTTCGAATCATAATTGCGCAGCCTTTTGGCAAACTGCCTGCTTGTTCAATAAATCGCTTCACCACACTGGGTGTGTTTAGCTCACTGGCCGCCATCACGCAGTTTAAAAACTCCACAACTTCGTGCTTCAATCTCGTGCACCTCGCAATGAAGACAACAATGTAAAACTCCAAGACCTCTCATTGAATACCCACGCACGCGCAGCAAATTACTTCGAGCCCAGGGTTTCTTGCGTAAGTGGAACAATGAAAGCTATGCAAATAGTTTGGCGTCGGGACAGATAATCGAAGAACGACCAAAAACCTTCAATAATCTCAACGAATTTTGGTTGTTTTTTGTTCAACTGCGCCCATAAATACGGGAAAACCCGTAAACTACATCTTTTCAGCGTTAAAAGGGCCTTCTTTGTGAAAAAACCTTGCAAAATTTGGTGCAAAGCTTGTGCAAAAGGGATCGAGCGGATGGGGACAGACAACTTCGCTGATCTCTGCCCACAACAGTAATTGTATATAAACAAAAAATTTCTGCTGCTTTCAAATAAATCTAATCAGGTACCAGCCTTGTGACTTGTTTTGCTGGCCAGTTTAATTCTCACGTATAGTTTGAGGCAAATTCGATTTGTAACTAACAAATTTTCAAAGGAGCTCCGTTGGTTTCGTTTGGCGCTCATAGTTGAGAAGTTTACGCGGTCAATTAAAGAAAAGTTTCCGTGACGTCAATAGTCTCAATCACTTACGAAGTTAATTCATCAGAGAGGCAAGGAAGCCGAGAAAGCTTTCTTCGGTTCAAATGATCAAATAAGTTTGTTTGGAAGAAAAATAATCAGTTGGTGTTGTCCCCGGGACCCAAGGGGTCAGTTTCAAATAGCTCCATACAAGAACTGTGCGCTTTTTATTCTTAGCTCATGTGGATTAGAACAATTTAACCCTTTTAACAAACAATTGTTTTTTGTTGTCAGAGATCAGTGGAACATGAATACGTAAGTTTTACGTAATAAGATATTGTGATGATTGCGCATTCGATCCTTTTATAATCCTGATTCCTATTTCCGAAGGGCACGCTTTCGCCTAGCAATCGCTGGGCCTTCTTGGACAACCCTAACTGTAGCCATTAAGCCCCATGCAAACGGACGCAACATTGTTGGCAGACAAAACGCAACATTGTTGGGCACAACGTGTTGCGCCCGTTTGCATGGAACAACAACAATGTTGGCACTTGTTGCGTATAATTTAAAACCAGTCAAACTTTTTGGCCCATGCAAACGGAGGCAATATTGTTTGTCAAAAAACCATAACAACACGCAACAATGTTGTGACTTGTTGCGTCCGTTTGCATGTGCCTTTACATGCACTGTGCCCGAACAACCCAAACCAAGTGCGTACGCTTGAAGCCGAATTTGCAGTAGACAGCTGATCACAGTACTGTTGCAAACAGAAGGCTCAGTGTTAGTTGCTTCTTCTGTTGGTAAAGAGTTAAAAACATGGTTAGCTAAAAACCACATGGCAAACAATTTTTCTCAAACCAATTTTATGCTAAATCTTTTACATTGCGAAAATAAGTTTTAAAGATTTTAAAAGAAAACAATTTGATGTGGTTGATGTTATCACTTACTTTCCATATATAAAAACTATTAATCGAGCCTTTGAGCTGAGAAAGAATTAAAACTCTTCAGGAATACGAGAGTTTGGTAAATGCATGGCGAATTTGTTATTCCTTCCGCACAAAAAAAATACCGCAAAAGATAGCTGTAACTCTACTTAGTAATCAATCATCTCTTTATCTCTCTAGGAGTCTTCTTAAAATTTACGGTAGAATAGTACATCAGTGTTTCTTTAAGGCTAAGTGATACTAGAACTGCATGGTTTAACACTCAATTTTTAAACTGATAAAACCCTGGTTTGAACCTCCTGCAAACTTCGTTTACAGAAAGGTGTCAATGTTAAAGTTTCCACTAAATATTCTTCTAAAGATCACATTAAGGGTAGATTACGTATACATACACGCTTTTTTTTTAATAAGAACCAGAAAATTTCGGCTCGATCAGCCTGGGCTGTTCTTAATTTTTTGGCTATTTCAGCCTCAATTTGTTCTTAAACACTTCTTATTTCCTGATATTTTTAAACAGTGAGTTAATTAGTTGCCAAAAACAATACATGTAAAATTACATGAAGAAATATGAATTTTCTATTGTTTATCCAGCGAAAAAATTTGAAGCTGTCACTAAAGCGTTCGCGAACGCGACGAGCTTGCTTATAAATTAGTCTTCCAGTGCCCGATGATCAACCTAATTTCTGACAAGTTTTGTTTTCTTGTACATCTCAATCTGTCTACAAGGATTATATAAACTTCTCAATTTTTTTCTGATCAAAATTTTAGCCTGGTGATTGTTCTTAGCTTGTTCTTAATTTTTGGGCCAATCTAAGCCTGGGTGTTCTTATAAAGTTTATTCTTATAAAAAAAAACGTGTATAGCGAAACCGACCGGTACAGAGCAGCAAAAATTCGATTAAGGGCTATCAACTGCTAAATCGAGGTACGTTGAAAACTGGCTTCGTAATACTTGCCACAAGTTTAGCTCAAAAATTTAGGAGTCGAGAAGAAGAAAAACAAGGGCGAAGTAATCGGGGGGGAGCAAGCAAGCCTCGAAGCTTCGTAGCTGCTGTTGGTTGCTTAAAGTGGTTCATTAAACAGAATTTCAGCTTCAAACAAAATGAAATCGTACTGAAAACACTTAATTATGATTCCCAAGAAGGCTCACACTAAACTCTTACCTTTCTCTTCCCAAGATATAGTGGTCAAACTTTCTAGACTTGACGAGTAGGGAACTCAACTGAAGGGCCTCAAACGGTAGCCAGCACTTAAACAACGTGTGTTTAAAATAATGCTTGTTATTAGAATGCGCATTCGTGCAAGTAGCAAAAATGAAAATACTCTTCAATTAATTGTGCCCAAAGGTGACCAAGCTAAGGTTTCCCTCAAGTAAGGAAAAGATCACAGTGTTTAAAATATAAGAAAACTAGCGACGAGTAAAGCATCCGTGGAATGCACAACTAAACTCCTTGTAGGTTATATGTAACAGTAAGTCGTGTAAACGTACAGGTAAGTTATTTTTGCCAAACGACAGTAAGTTAAAAATGGAGATGTTAGGTGACGCAGACTAATCTTTTACCTGACTCATTTTGTTCCTTTGTCTGACAAAATTCTGGACTCTGATTTGGAAACTATAAACCTGCACTATTTCCTATTTATCTTCTCTAAACACTTCTCTAAGCTA
>JAOBRG010371182.1:0-11809 GCA_027574985.1 Umimayanthus nakama
TCGCACACTGGGAGGACGTCGCCAGACAAGTGAAATCCGTTCACCAGCTCCTCAAGGCCGTTTTCTACATCAACGGGCCTATTGTACGACAGTGCTGATTAAAGTTTTTAGGTTTAGATAGAAAGCAACAACAACAATTCGGCACTTAGTTCATACTAGATAAAAAATGCTGCGTTTCGGATTGAGAATACTTCACAAATCGCAAATTGTTAAAAAATGTTGAATATTCGCAAGCAAACTCAAGTGCAAATGTTTCTAGTGTTACCTAAGATATTGCAAATACTTGTAAATAGCTTTTTGTATACTAGGTTAGTAAATGATAACATAGCAATATTGATGTAAAACTAGGTCGAGTGCGAAAAAATATGGTTTTATTGTTTTGGTTGTGTTGAAATATTAAAGCTCGCAATCAATAAATTCTGCCGTCACGAGAGGACTGGTACTGACTATTGAAGAATAAGCGAAGTTACCGTCGTGAACGACACGAGCTTGAATTCCGAGCCTACACGAGTCACTTCAAGACGCTTAATGTTTCCTGTTGAATCTTATTCACTTATTGGCATGCATAAAATTAATCTGCTGTGTTTTAGCTAAGATAACTGTCAATACTACGCTAGAAGGACAAAAGGACGGTTTATAAGTACACACTTGGAAGATCCAACTCGGTAAACAAAAGTGCAGTTTGCCGCTGCCGATGAAAAGTACGTGAATAACAATGTAAACTTTCGATAGCAAGTACGTAAAATGATGTTATAAAACAACACAATCTAAAACTAAGCAACGATAACAGTGTTGGGCGCCAAAATCGAGATGTGGGGCGCTCGAACTGTTGGGCACTCGAACCGTAAATAAGCTCGAGGGAAGCCCAGATGCCAAGTATCTGAATCTGTAACAGTGCAGCATATTATCATCCACTGGGGAACTACGTGTCGAGTTGCCTATGCTAACCCTTACAGATGTTGACTTTATATTGATCTGTTCCGTACCAACATTATTACCCTGTTTCGCTTAAAACGTAATTACTTTTTTAAAAAAACGTGATTACTATTTAAAGAAGACTAGAAAAACGAACACGCCTGAGGACTGGTCAAATTACAGATGTTTAAGAAACCAAGTAACAAACAAGCTCAGAAAAGCTAAAGACGGTTATAACATGAAACCTAAGGAAAACAGCAAAGACGACCCAAAGGCCTTCTGGAAAAGAGTTAAGAAAATCGTTCCCTGTACCATGACAAAAAGTTCGGTCCCCAGTATGAACATTGACGGCAAACCAACTTCAGTAGAAGAAGCATATTGCTAATGCCTTGAATAATTTTTTTACTTGTGTTGCGGACCGTCTGTTAAGATCGCTTGGACATACTAACAGGCAAAATGTGCCTTGTAACAGCCGTTCATGACAAAAATGTTGTTATTAAAAATTTATTTAACTTTTGGAAAGAAGCGAGTATCAATATACTTAGCAATAAAGGTATTGGAATGACATTATATTTATTGGTTTTATATGTATGTTAACAGGCGATCCAAAGTGAGTATCAATAGAACGGAGTACAGAAAGGGGGTAGCAGTGTTTCTTGGGTACAAGGACGAGCTTCTGGAGTTTGGTTCCATCCATAAGATAGTTGTTTTGGCATGTGGAGATGTAGTGTTTTTACTAAAGAAATATGTAACTATACAATATCATCCCCATTTTGACGTATTTGAAGTAAGACGAGAGTTGGCTCCACATATGACTTTCTTAGATAAAGAGCAATTTGCCTCTTATCTGCCTGCTCACACTGTAAAACCATATGGCTCCCTTAAATATAAAGGCAGTTTGTTTGTTGCTCCAAGATATGCAATTCCAGAGAATTAGTTATCAGGCTGTGTTACATATATGTGACATGGATTTTCTGTAGGTTTTCTGTCAAATTTAGACTGGGGAATGGCATTGGATATTGTGAAAGTATTTTAGCGAAATGAAAAGAAACGCTTAATGGACATGTTTTTTCCTGACCAAATTGATGAAACACTGGATTGCTTATCAATTTAAACAAATACTAATATTGACTAAAAGGAATAAATCCGATAAAATTTTCCTAAATTTGGAACATTTTATCAGAACTGTCCGGATGATTTTTGCTGTTGTTGAACTTGATTCACGACCATTGAATTTGAAAACCAACTCCAACAGAATTTTTTCACAGGTTTTGCCATTCTTTTTCAATGAAAAGTTTATCAAGTGATGTAAATAAAATATTGCTCTTGCAATTGTTGTTGTTTGTTTGGTTTGTTTTGACGCAGTCAGATTTATTCGCTAATTCGAGTTGTTTGTTGAAAATATGCTTAGTTCATATTTAACTTTGATTGATTGTTACTTAACAAGAAACAAAGGTTGTAACTACAATTAACCATTGGCCATTGTTATATTCCGTCTATCTTTGGAATTTATTTCTTTTTTGTTTGAGACTTGAATATTTGAAATCCTTAGGGATTAACGGACTATTTATACATGTTGAACATTTGATTAGCCGTCAGTCAGTTAAACCTTCCGTTTTGGGAAGTTAGTTTGTAATACTTTCACTTGGGAAGTAGAATTTGGGATCTTCCACTTGGGAAGCCGGTCCACTTGGGATAACACACTTTTCTTGGCCGATCTGGAAGCAGCCAAACTGTCGGTAAGCGGGATTTATGTATCTTGAAATTTGTAATTTGAATTAGAACTTTGTGTTTTTAATGGAATATAAGCAATATTTTTTTTTTGTATTTAGCACACGTTACCAAGTTACGATATTACGAAGTAACAAGTTACGAAGTAAATGGTTGGAATGGAACTGGTTGAATGGAAGTAAAGAAGAGTAGGAATAACAGAATTAACAAAGGTCACTCTATAACAAATATAAATTATCATTAAAACGAATGTAATTGTTACAAGTGTTCCGCTTGCATTTTCAAATATAGTCACTTAGAGAAGGTTGTTTTCAACAATTAATAAAGTGTTATTTAACTATGGTATTATAGATTATTGCGTTTTTGATCATTCTGTGATAGTTATTTTGACTGTTAAAATCAGTTACACTAATATAACATTTTTAAAAAGTTTGTTTTTAACAATTATTAAAACACTGTTTCAACTTTTATAAATCATTGCAATATTCATTGTTACATAATGGTTGTTTTGGAAATTTAAATCAGTTACATCAAAATAACCTTTCGAAACGGTTGTTTTAAACAATTATTTAAGAGTCATTTTAACTATTACAATTCGGTGCAATTTTCATCATGTCAAAAAATGGCTGTTTTGATTATTAAAATAAGTTACATCAAAATAACAGTTTGGAATAGGTTAATATACCAAAAAGTAAAATGTCATTTTAACTATTAAAAGTTGTTGCAACTTTGACCATTTTTAATAAATTTATTTTGCTATTAATATCGGTTATGACCATTTAAAATGGTTATTTTAACTAGTCAGTTTTTACAGTGTAATGCAGGTGTTTTATTTTACTAAAGTCTAAAAGTTACAAAACTAACATTTTTTCAAAAAATTGAAAACCTGTAAGCTATAAAACTAAAACCCATAAAACTAATTTATTTTGCTTAACAAACCAATAAAGATGGTGTTGTGTTTTCATCCTTGGAGACTCTGGGGCAGGCATAGGCAATTAGTGTTTGTTTGACACATGCAGTGCCGACCACATGACAACATTTCGCGGGAACTTGTACTGCTTGACCTTCGCTGACCCTTGTCTTTTGCATCCTGTATTGTCAGTAGTAGAATATTTTTTAGTCTTTGAAGACCACCATGGCCTTCAAAATTCCTCAGATGGGATGCAAATCTCTGAGTGAAAGATACTTTGAGGGATTTCCAAAGTTCAACGAGTGTGACTTGCAAGACAAGGACGAAATCGGAAAGGGAAGCTTTGGGCCGGTATGCAAAGCCCGCTTTGTTCCAGACAGTCGCATGGTGGTGGCAAAACGCTTCTTTGGTGTAGGGGATGTAATCTTAAAGAATGTCGCTAAGGAGGCAAAGATGCTTCACTCTAAAATCGCAGAGTTTCTCGGTGTCTGTCCTACGCCCGTAGCCCTTATTATGGAATACGAATGTTTTGAGTTGGCGCAATTTGGGCTCGATCACCAAGTTTGAGACTTGCTCGATTTTCTTCACAGCTTAGATCGCATTAAAACCACTTGTAGCAATGCCTTTGAACATTTCCTACCAGTTATTACAAAAGCAGCGTGTGATATCGCTGAAGGTCTTGCATTTCTTCATTCAAATGACATTGTTCACCGCGATATGAAACCTGGAAATGTGTTAGTGAACAACAAACATAACCGTGGCAACAGTCCAGACAAACTCGCACAGTTACACCATGAGGAGCCAATCATTTGCAAACTATCTGACCTTGGAGAAAGTTGTTCCCTTTTGTTCCAAACCGCTGCAATAATTCACGCTCAAACAACAAATGTGGAACGTGGAACCAAACCTTTTATGGGACCCGAAATTGTCCTTGAAAACAGAAAGTTAAGAAGTGCAACACTACAAGACCTCAAAGTGAATAATATCTGGGCTCTCGGACTGACTTTATTTAGTCTACTAAACCCAGACTCCGGTTATCCTTTTCAAAAAGGAGTTCAAATCTGAATCGTCGTCTGCTACAGCATCTAGAATTCATATCTTTTTGCAAGAAAAAATGAGATGAGACCTCAGCCATCAATGACTTACCATCGTCTGCAAGCTTCAAATTGGAAAGGTTTTGAGAAATGGTACCTACGGTGCACCTCTTATGAGGCTTCCGTGCGCCCATCTGCCCAGGAGATATGTGCAGGGCTTTGCAACAATGACAAAGCCGCTTTTCTGAAACTGATCTGGCTAGGGGTGAGTCAGGCAACGCCAATTGAACAGTACGATAGAAAGGTAGCGGAAAAATGTGAAAATAGTGTGACCTTGACGTCCTCAAGCATTTTACCCTCAAATGATGGCACAAACGTACTGATGTACTTTTTTGTGTTTTTACCATCTGAAGCTGTTAAGATCGAGCTTTATGAAAGCGTAACTTTCAAGTTTAATAACCTTGACGAAAAAGTACAGAGTCATCAGCAAGAAAAGGCGGAGCTAGAGAATGACACCGATGATCTCATAGCTAAACAGAAAGAACTTCAAGCTCTAAATGATGAGACTGAGCAGTACACTAGGAGAACGAACATCAGAATCTTAGGAATAAACGAAAACAAACACGAAGATATTTGGCTAGTTACTTCATAAGACATAATCGAATCGTTCTGCTTTGCTTTGTCGTAATAAGGTGTAAGCTGTAAATACTTTATTGAGGTACAAACAAAAAAAGTATTTAAATAAATATTAAAAATAAACGTAACAACCTTGCGGATTTGACTAGTACCGACTTTAGACAAACTCTGCTGGACGTATGGTTGCGCAGCCTCCGCGATGAGAAAGGAACATTTACCAAGCTGGAAATACGAAGGATAGGGCATTTGGACATTTTCAACAATTCTGTTTGTTGTCCAATCTTACTAGCAAAAAGATACTGAACTGATGCCAGACGAGCTGTCATTCCATTTGCAGACATGTGTTCGATTTCTTGTGGAAGACTGGTTTTTGAAGGCGAACATGGCCAAAACGCTGCTGCTACTGTAGACATTTTGGAGTACCTATTCTGATGTAGCCTTGTACTATACAAAGTCGTTTGAAACAAATACCTCGACGGTATCGCCAGTAAGCTTCGGTGCTGGAATATTTGTATGACTACGAGTGAAGCTTATCGAAGCTTTAACCCACTGACTGACGTTGTATCATGGAATACCCATTGCGCCTATTTCATTAACAAAGCTAACAAGTGCATGTATGCACTACGAGTGCTTAAGAAAAGTGGGCTACCTTTTGATCAGTTGCTGATGGTGTACGCCTCTATTATTAGATCGGTAATAGAATGTGCGTGCCTAGTATGGTGTGCGCTCCTAGAATACCTATCTGATTTGTTAGAATTAGTACAGAAGAAAGCATTTCATCTTTCCTGGAACTCATTTTAGAGACGCTCTAGCTATGGCATCCTTCCCAACACTCAAGGAAAAAAGAGCTGAGGCGTGCATAATATTTATGAAGAATGCAAAGAAAGCTAAACTTTTTTTATTGCACGGTGCCGTCAACGCCACATACTATGCAGTACAACCTGCACTCTTCCTCTAGTGATAGACCCGTATCTAGAGTGACTAGAATAAAGCGGTTTAATGAGTTTCTCCCAGTTAAATATCCACAATAGAATAATTATGATTACCTAGATATTTATTTATTTATTCCTTTCTCTAAAATATTGTAATCTATGTATGTATCGGATCCTTCCTTGTAATTCAGCATATGCTGCAATGAGGATGAATAAAACACCATTACACCATCACCAAAACCTATGTGGCTCTCAAACAACAGTGAGTTACTGTTTTTAGTAATTCTGATTGCAATAATTAAGCTAAGGTACGTTTCTCAAAAGGATTTTGTATGCCAATTGTTTGTTACGGTCATGCAAAATCTTACACTGCTTTTTTTCCAAGTCTCCCTAATTGGTGTTGTTGGCTCCCTAACTTTGGAAAGCTTTGAAAACGCCATTTTAATGCAGTTGGCCGGTTGTTCACGCGAGGAGAGCATTAACAATTTCACTACATTTTATCTGCTTAAGACCTTGTGAGGACTGAGAATCACCGCAGACTCACAGATATAGAGAAATAACTGCTATTTTTATTACCATGCCATTCGTGAAGTTGTAAGTTTTTTTGTTGCTTCTGTAGGAGTGTCAGTAACAGCGTTTATTGACAATTGTTGTTTATATATCGTTTTTAAACCTTAAGATGTTTAGTTTTATATTGTAATATAGCTATAGGTGTCTAACAGTGTCTGGGAGTGACAGCTGCAGTACTATCCATTTATACATTGGTGTATTAAATTTTTCTTAATGAAAGACTGTAAGGGAATGGCGTCCGTCGATTTAAAACGTGTTGTGAGTCAACAGAAGGCGGCGCAGCTTTCATGTGGAAAAAAAAAAGGAAAACAAAGATGTGCTTTATATTGCCATTTCCAGCCAAGGTACTGACAGTTTCATTGTATACTACGCAATAACTTGCAATATGCCGAGAAATGGAAACAGTTGATAGATAGCTTACGCCACGTGGCAAGTTAGAAATATTCAACTGTTTAGGATAAGGCTTATCATATTGTCCTGCTGTTTGTGGTTTTTCTTCGTCTCGCCCTGTTCATGTTTCCCACTTTACTGCTTTTCCCGCCGCATATGTTCACAGCCACTTCCTACTATGCACACAAACACTCACACATGTAACCACGGGTTACGGTATTAGAAGTTTGGCAGAAACAAGTTAATTCAAACCTTTGTCGACGTATGTTGTTTTATACCCGCGGGATGTTATTTCCCATATAAACCAGCAGTTTCAAATTCAACTTGCAAGCTTGGATTGCCGCCATTTTCATGATATTTTCACGTTTAACCCCATTCTTCCACTTGTGGCCGCGTAAACTAGGTCCTAAGAACGTGGTATACCTCATACATTCCATTGTGAAGAACAACACGTTTTGTGTACTGAACTAACCTGCCTCAAATGCTCTTACAGGGCCGTTTCTGCCGTTCGTGAACTTCCAAGGCAATCATCAACAACGGCAACTGGAACATTGTTTGTAGGAGCGTTGCTATCAGTCCAACCAATTTCTGCCACAGCAACAGTAAGTGCAACATCATTTGCTGGACCGTTCCTATCAGACCATTTAAGTTCCGCCGCTACTACGAACAGTTCAAAGAGGGTCTGCCTTGGAGCGGTTCCAGCAAGGACGACAGTAACAGCAGCCTCTTCTATAACAGGATCGATTGCAAACAAGATCATCTTGCAAAGGAAGAAGCGGTATATTTTGGGGGTAATTGTCAAAAGGCCTAAACCATTTTCCCAAGTGAAAACCCTTGTCGGACCCTCAATCTTTGGCGATCAATCGCGCTCCCCACGTCTAGTTTAGCAGGTACATAATATTGCTAATCAGTTTCACACACAAAATTTTGAAGCCCCATCAACATTTTGCGTAAGCACGGACCGTATAATGAGAAGGATCATACTTAAACGATTTTCTTTGATTGGATAAACATGCTATACTTGCTGATTTCTAACGCTCGATTGAGTTGCTAGAATTTTGTCAGTCATTAGCCAAGTTCCAATTTTTTACATTTTCTGGAAATCTCATCTCATACGTACAAACAATTACAACTAGCGACATTAAGATCGACGTATTTTAAAAAGTACCGCGAACCGCAGGTCGAAGTTTGTGGTTTGCCGTATGAAAACAATTGGCATTTAAGATTCAGGGTTGTTTCTGTTGACGACGCATTTGTACTGGATTTTAGAGAAAAAACTATAACAGAGCACAAAATGTGCAGTAACAAACTATTAAAGTGTTCAGGTCTTGTAAATAATCGAAAAATTAGTGCCAAAACACAAATAAACCGCTGAAATTGAAAAATTTGCTGTGTATCTAATATGGTTGCCATATTTGTTTATGATCATTTCACGTGCAGCAATTTAATTAGCAAAAACTCGTGTTCTAACTCCTTTGTGAACAAAGCAAACTACTTGTTTAGGAATTAACACATGACAAAGATTGAATACAAGAATACAAAAATTCAAGGCTCGGCAAATAATTACCTTTAATCATTTCGGGAAATAAATGTTAATTGTTTTTGCACAACAGAGATTCAAGCATCTATATCAAGATTTGAAACAAGTGACGCCTGGAGTGGTATAACAGTGGATGGACCTATCGACTCAGACGGCACGCACGTACAAACTTCATTGACGCGTCACGAACCAATCATTTGTCAGATCAGCCCTAAACGCATCAAAATGGTGTCAGCACGAAATAAAATAGTTTGCAACCTTTTACAGCTCCGGAAGTGTAGCCTTTTGATGGTTTTGAAGCCTCTGCAGCCTTTCTTGCAGCCTTCCTGCAGCATTTCAGCAGCCTTTTTGCAGCCTTTCTGCAGCCTCTTTGATCATTTATTTCCGGGAAGCAAGTCGGTCGTTTCTTTGTTAGAAAATGTTTTGTTCTACATTAGAAAAGTTGTTACTACGAGAAGACCAGTGAAATAACAGAAGTTTTGTTTAAACACAAGCAAATAATAGGGGGTTTAGTCACGTGACAAAAACCGTAGAAACGTTCAAATTTTCAGACCTAGCACAGTATTTCGGGGCTGAATTTGATCATTAAATATCAAATGGTTTTTTAAAATAAAGTATTTTGTAGAATAGAAAATAATCTTCATTTGGTGTATAAACTAGCCCCGTAGGACTAATTTTTGTACCCGAACGATTCTGAGTTTGTCTTCGTTTGTGTTCACCAGCGCGTGGACGCCATTCTCGCGACAGTCGAGTTTAACCCTCGCTCCGTAAAATTGAAATTTGCAGCGCTTAATCGACGGTTTTTGACAGTTTATTAGTAAGAAAATGGAGAATAAAGCCATAGGTACCCCCACATAGTAGTTTCCTTTTGTAAAAGCCTGATTTGTATTGGAAAATCTGTATTTTTAGTTTTGAAATCGATACTTCGCCAACACTGTGAAGGAATTAGTGAAGGAAGCCTTGCGTAGAAACCAAATTAACCTTTCTTTTAGACATCCGAGTGCTAATATTTGGGTCTTTTGCTTTACTTTGCCTTGCGAAAATCGATTTGAATCGAATATACTGCGACAGAATTAGGCGAACCGACATTGAAGGTGAAACACGATCTACCGCGGGGTCGCAGACAGACCGGTGTGTAACATGTTTTTAAAAATTTATTGCGAAGTCACCGTTTCTTGTACGTACATTTTGAAGTAATTTAAAAAGAAATAAAGCGTGGGCAGAAAATTGCGTGCCTCGTATACATTCAAAGATCGAATGGTATGGCTATTTCTAGCTATGACAAGAACGAAGAGCTTTATAATTTATAGTTTCACGATATAGCGGCACACGATATTTCAGACAACACATGTAATGACAGAGCAGGAACACGAAGAAACTGCACTCGATAAACCTTGTTCTTCAATTTGTGATGAGAAAGCTGCGGGTTTGTTCAGTAACGGACTAATTGTGCTTCAAACACATTGTAAATTTCAATTTTAGTACAACTTAAAGCAGCACCTTAAGTGTTACATTTTCAACACATACCGACGATACACGCGCAGCGTCACAAGACTGGTTTTCAGTTTTGTCAAATTTTAGCTTTCCCTAGTGATGCAACTTTATCGACTGAAAACACGTCAAAAGAGAGCTCCTTTGGTCAATTTTCAGATACAGCTGCAATTTCACACCTCTCTACAGAGGGGAGAGGTAAAACCTTTGAAAATCGAGCACTTCGCTGTCGGGATTGCTCTGGAGTTGAACAAGCACAAATCTTCATGGAGTGAGCTTTTTCAGTGGATTACCCACTTTGCTCCTTCAGAAGAAAGGGTTTATCTCGCTGGAGTCAACTGCAAAACCTAAACAAAACCATAACCAGCCTACACACAAAAAACACAGAATTTGAGAAGAAACAGAAAAACAGCAAGTTTAGAAGCCTTTAAAGTGGGGTTATTTTGTTTGCCAGGCAGATCTACTCAGAACCGTGTAGACACTGTGTCTCCGAAAACCAAGACCATTCTTGACCTCAGACAGAAAAATGAAAAATTGAAGAGATCGTTCGATGAATTGGAATAAAATAATTCGGTTTTGAGAGAGGGTCAAAACAAACTGGCCGAAAATTGCTCAGACCTTGAAGCAGAATAGAGTTTGGTATGGTGTACAATAGGTACCCTGGCTATATTGACGTCAATATTGACAACAATACGTCAATATTGACGTTTTGCGTCAATATTGACATTACGCAGATGTCGGGGTAGGAAGCAGTTATTCTGACGTCAATATTAAATGTCAGAGTAGTAAAGGTCAAATTGACGTCAGAATATGTAGCGTCAATTTAGGCTGATGTTATTCTGACGTCAGGATTTAATGTCAGAATATTGAAGGTCAAATTGACGTCAGGATAAACAATGTCAGCTAAGGCGTATTCAGTTGGGACATCAGGACACATATATTTAATGTGTTTTTTTGGTCAAACGTCAGAATAGTGTCATAAAGTTTAGAATGACGTCAGACTATGAGTCGGTCATTCTGACTTCAGTATGGTGGACTTATGTAAAGTCAATTTCCTTTTTATTATGCTTTCTTTCCTACAAAAGAAGGGATTCTAGTTTAGAGGTAAAGTAAAAGAACTAGTACTGCTGTTTTGTCTTTCCCTTTACCAAGATTTTTGAAACGGTTATAACTAGTGCTTTTACTTTTGCGTAAAAAGAATCCTTGATCTACTTTCTGAGTTACTTAGTAACAACCACTGCTTAAGGTGCCTTGAAAATGTTTTTGAGAATTCATTTTCACAGGAAAACTTATTTGTATTGGGGGGGAACCATTTAATCTTTGAAGGGAGTGGGGTGGGGTAGGCTTTTTTGAAAAAAAAATCCTGCAAGCCAAGTTCTCGTAAAAAAAATCCTGTAGCAACTGGTGAACGAAAAAAATATCCTGCATCATATTCCCAAGGAAAAAAATATTGCAGTTCAAAAAAAAGTTCCTGCACACAATGAATCATGATCATGCCGGGGGTCCTAGCTAGCTGGTCAAATTAATTAAAAGCAAAAGCTTGGCGGAAAAAATAGGTTTTAAGTTGGCTGTTAAATAATTAGCAACTATCCCCCGAAGTGGAGATGAATAGTGAAATATATTCTACCGAGCCGTGAAGCGGCGAGGTGAATATTTTTCA
>JAOBRG010371204.1:0-11806 GCA_027574985.1 Umimayanthus nakama
GTTGAAGCTTACATGACTCTGGAAACGAAGACGAGCAGCGACAACTCAACAACATTCACTCATTCATTCCGGTTGGCGGCAAAGAAGTGCAAATTAGAGAGCGATAAAGTCGAGTTCTCCTGTAACCACTCAACATCCAATCCAGTGCCGTAGTTACCAGTGGCCACATTAACAATTTCCATAACAGTAATGTGGTTATCAGCGAAGTACAGGCTAAAGGATTAATGTTCGACTTCTTCATTTCCATCGATGTATAAAAGTGGGTGAAAACGCTGTCAGCAAACAATTCTATGCAACCGAATTTTTCTAAACTGACTTTTTCGTTTTGAGCTTGAGTAGTTCAGTTTCCTTCTTCAATGCAAAACACTTCAGCGAGATATTATCGACATATTCAGTTGAAATTATTGAGCTTTTTTGCACTTTCCTTAAAGTGTCAACTGATCTCAATCAAAACCTTGAGCGCACTTGCACTGACGGCTTTGTCAGTTCATTCATTCATTCATTGAGGGCGGTTTTCAACCAATCGTGCACTGAATTTTGACAAGATACCCGACTTTGCAACATTTTTGAACAAAAACAAGACTTGGTTGAAAAGGTTCACTTCAGAGAATTAAAAGTTTAAAAGATCAATTTAATTTTGAAGCTTCTTAAACCCAACCTGTCTCTCAATACACAGATTAACTGATTACAATAAAAGATAAGTAACGTTTTAGAAATGGTAAGCCGTAATTTGTCCGCCATAGTATTAAAATGTAATCAAATGTTAACTCGTGAAATTAGGAAATAATTTCACTTGTGTGTTGTCAAAATTCTATCGAATTTCCCTCGCCTAAAGGCTCGGGAAATTACCAGAATTTTGACAACACACGCGTGAAATTATTTCCTAATTTCACGCGTCACCATTCGATTACAAATACAAAATAAATGAAACACAGCGTCGCAATATGTAATTAAAAAGGAGCTAATTGTGTTCGTATTAATACATGAATAGATAACCTCTTCCAACTAAGGTAGTTTCTTGTAAAACACTGGAAGACAAGTTTTGAAAAAAAAACTGTTGTTTTTTTACTGCGTGGGCGAATACGCTTAATAAATTAGTTTAACCAACAAAAATCGATATAGTTTGTTTTTCGCCTGTTGGATATGGTGTTTAGGCTTTAGCTGACGTCTCGAGCGTTAGACCTTCGTCGGAGCAGGCTGAGGGGTTGTGGAAAAATCAGTGTTTAAATAGTTGGTATTAAATTTATGTGGATCGAAAAGTCAAGTTATACCATTTATTGAAATTGGTAGCATCGACATGTAATTGGTCAAAAATATATTTGAAATTAAGCCAATGAAAATCGTTCATTGATTCCATTGGGAGCCAATGTCCCAGGTTTGAAAATGAGTCTTTGTTCTTTCTTTTTTGGAGTTTCATTGTTCCCAGCTGAGTGTAAGTTAATTCCGCAAATTTCCATATGCTCGTGTGAATGGTCCGGGAAATTAAAATGTCTATCTACGGGTTTTGATAGGTCTGATCCTTTGCTTTTGACATCAAGTAAATGTTCTCGAAAGCGGTCACCTAATTTTCGGCCAGATTCTCCAATGTAGGGTTTGTTGCAGAGAGTGCAATTGATGCAATAGATGATACTTGAGGTTGTGCAGTCGAAATGGTCATTTACTTAGTATGATCTTTTGGTTCCTTAAATGTGTGTTTGAGAATTAGTGAACGAACATGTTTTGCAGCGTTTGCGTGAGCAATCGAAAGTACCCGGTTCTAGGTTAGAAGGAAGTGAACTTCTGACAAGTGAAATTCTCAGGTTTCTATCTTGTTTAAACGAGACGAGTGGCAGGACAGGGAAAATTGGCGCTGTTTCTGGATCTGACTGTAGAAGTTTCTGAGGACCACGTTTCGGGCTGCTAAATTGTTAGGATGGAAATTAAGTGTGAAGGGAATTAGCTCTTCACGGTTGTGGGCGATAGTTCTACAGCGAATTCTCTTTTGACGTTTTGGACGCGATCGAGTGCTTTAGATAACGATTTTGTCAGGAAAGCCGCGTTATGAAAAGAAATAAGACATATCGCATTTGTAGTTGAAACTGCAGAGTCTAAGGAGTCTGAGAAATTGCCTCTTGTTAGTCTAGACAGTAAACTGTAATAAAAAAGAAAGTAGGTATAACCGTTAGCCTAGAAAACGTGCGCAGGTATGTTTCAAATTTGAAAAAATTTTCTGCCTAATGTTAGGACCAACTTACAGAATGTAAGCTTGTTTGATTCCATTTCAGAGTCTATTTTGGCGAAGATTGAAGAGGCTGGTTTTACTATTGCCATGTCTAAAGAGATGGTGCTGACAAAAGAACAAGCAGAGGACTTTTATGCAGAACACAAAGATAAGGATTTCTTTGACACCCTAGTTGAGAATATGATAAGGTATTACTTAAAGGATATTTCAAAATATATTTTGATTGAAAATGTGCAACGTTTGAAATATCTGTCACGCGACTTTTTAAATCAATTTGCTGCTGTCTGCATTGATGGAATACCACGACTGAAACCAACACTGTCGTTGCTATTACCACCTCCACTGCTCAAGTACCAACAGCGCCACCCTTACCAGTACTACTATAAAACACTGCCACCACCGGAAACACCATCCCTGATACCAATACAACCAGTCTAACCAACGCCGCTACTGAACACTAAAAACATCACCACTATAGAAACACAGGGACTGTTCAAATCACCTCCACACATACCAACACTGACACTATTACTAAGACAACCATCGTCAGGACCACCATCAGCGATGTCAACACTGCTGATAGTTTGGCTGCCACCTACTACACAATCCCAGACTCTGTTAGTACCAGCACCACCTTTGGAACCAACGGTATAAACTTGTGAGTTAACCAGAGTTATGTTTTTGATTTTCATTTGAAGCAAAGTTAGAAAAGTCTAATGCAAATCCCTAACTGACTTAATTTGTGGGAGATAATTTGCTGAATTAATCGTGCAGCTAAGACAAAACTGAAAACCTCCTTGGGTGCTGTTTGGTCGTAAGAAGATTGTAAAATGTAACGGACTACAATAATTTCTACAGGCATCATAGTGTTGTTAAGAAAAGTTATAAAGTTTTTAATACTCGTTTGTATTAGAGTTGCAGTTGATAACAGTTACATACAATGTTAAGACCTACAGGTAGCTTGATGTAGTTTACATATATGGAACTGTTGTTGCAGTGGTCCTATGCTTGCCCTGTGTTTGGCGAGGGAAGATGCGGTGGAAGGATGGAGAGAGTTACTGGGGCCAAAAGACGCGAAGCCAGCGCAAGAGGAATCACAAGAGGGGGCACAAGAGGAAGTTCCAGAAAGGTATTTATCAATTAGTGAAAAAGAGATCTCGGAAACATGTATTTGATACAATTTGTTAGTTAAAGCGTCAACGCTCTTTGGCGATCATGGTGTATAAGAATAGTCGCTAAACATATAGTAGTTAGGTTGTTCCTCTATTGAAATTGGAAAGATAAAAATGACTCTTTGTCAGCATTTTGAAATTAGTTGTTTTCTTTTGTTCTGCAATGTTGGGTTGGAAGCGTTGAATAATAGAAAGTTTCTGTGGGAGGCATAGATTTACAGCATTCATTGTAATGTGCTCTGGTTTCAGCAGCAATGGACCATTTAATTACATGCAATGAACCGATTGAAACGCTGCAATCTGTGCCTCTCAGAAACTCCTTTTATATTCAACGCCTCCAATTTATCAGTTCTGAACAAAAGAATAGAATTAATTTCAAAATAACGGTTTGAAAATCATTTTTCGGTTATCTTTCCGATTCAATAAAGGAAAAACCCGGTTATCATATTTTAGCCACTGTACTTGTAGATACTTCAGAATTTTAACTATTTGCGTGATAACCGCCAATTAGCGCGAAACTTTAAAGTAGCGAGAGTTCTTAAAACTGCAGGTTTTAATTTTTTTTTCCCGCGCTGTTCCTTTTAAAGATTATTGAACATTGTTAGCGTGTGTTAGGCTAACCACAATATTATATGTTTTTTATTCAGTTCTGAGGAAGGGTTGACAGAGAAACCAGTCCCAAGGTAATATTATTTTTAAAACGCTTCGTAGTTCCAGATGACACTTGCCTGTTACGTAGTTGTAGTAAATTTACAACTTTCCTCCATAATCAATGTCAGACAAAGACATAATACTGTATCATTTTTACTCTTTGAAAGTTTTCCCTTTAAGCTGATTATTGTATAACAACAACATCAAAAACAAATAATAATAATAACAATAACAATAACAGTCGTCGTCTAAAAAATCTCAAATGTATACAAAAACAATTACCGATATAAAACTCTGTAATAATAATGATAATAACAGTACAGATGTTGTTAGAATGTGCACCCAAAAATCTGATAGGCTTACAGGCATTACGAAAACCTTGAAAATTTGAATGTCTGATAAAATCATATGGATATATCAAACAAAATGGCAAATCGCTTTTAGTACACCGGACACCGGAAAATAAAACTATGAAAAACCAAGTGAGGTCAGTACTTTCGTCGATTACCAAAAATTTTCAATGAAAGAGAATAAGAATTATCAAATCCAACGTAATGAAGCAACTACCAATTGAAACAAGAATGTCCAGCTAACAAGTGCTCGTATTACCTATCTTTATGTCTCAGTTTGGCTACCAATAACTGCGTCTTGAAAGAAATGTCTAAGACAAGAAACTTACTAGGCTGTTTCACATTAGCAGTTGAACTAAGCAAGTAGTTATTATATTGCCGTTCTTCATTTTTTAATCTTTTCAAAACCGGAATAATCAACAAAGAAATGTATTAAACATATTGTTAGCCTCGTTTGTTCGGTCCATACGGAAACAAATGGACCCTCGGCCCAAAACTTGTCATACGGACCTCGCTTTTGGCTAATTAACATTTATTCTACGAGGCCGCACTGAATGGTAGCTGCGCGAATCTGTTTTGATCAGCTAATATTCAGAAGGTCGAGTAGAATAATTGTTTTACTAAATACAACAACACAATATTTTTCACTGGCAAATATTTATTTGAAAATAAATTGTGTCTGAATAAGCCGCCGACTCAAAATTAACTTCCATTTCCGTTGAATCAAATGTCACATGACAGCCTCCTAACCATGCGTTTTCCATATACAGTCAATCACTAGAATATGAGCTGATAACCGGTGACCACCGAACCAATCAAATTGCTTAAAATCGAGGTATTTATCTGCTAATTGATAAGTCAAATGATATTATAGCTGATTTTAGCTCTTTTGATATATCACAACCATTTCATCGTTCAACTAGCAACGTTTTTTTTTTTTTGAAAATGTCTTAAATTTCTTGTTCAAGGCCAACTTCGACTGAATTAAGCTTCGGTGTTTTCTTTCAGTTACGAACTCAAAACGCTTGTAACTGAAATTAACCAGATATACTCTGTTCTCACAGCTAGCATGTCACTCTTTCTATTTTAGCTTACGAGTGCAGTTTCATGTAGAAGACAGCCCTGTGAATTCCTTACATGGTTCTGACTCAATTGAGGCTGCTCACAAAGAGATACAGAAAATATTCCCAATGCAATCAACAGTGGCTGTCATCAAACCAGAAACAGAACCACAACAGAGAGGTATGAAACTAATTATTAGCAAAACACATGTTTTATATCCCCAGCATAACAGGGTTTGTATGGCTCTTTCCCTAATTACTCGAAAAGCCTGTAGTTTTGTCTTTTTCACTGGAAACTATCGGATTACTAAGTTCAATAATTTAACCAAAATTTTTGGTTTTCCCATTTGGCTTTGCGTGCTTCATTAGTGTCACTATTCTTCTCTGACTGCAGCTGAGTAAAACCTCTGCAGTTATTTGATTTCATTTTACTTTGAAACAGTTCTTGAGAAATCTTATGAAAACGTCAAGAAAATGCTGGGTTTTCAGAACTAGAATTTAAAGGTGTGCAAATCCTGAAAAATAATCTCAGAACTGACTACTGTTTAACTAGATTCTTTGGTACCTGCTATAAATGAATTTCACTTGCTAGCTGAAAAAGAAATTATCAGTTACGTTGTGCAAACGTTTTACATTTGCCCACCTAAACGTGTACATTTTGAATAACTTTAAAAAATATGTTACAGTTAAATATAATTACCCTGCCAAGCTCAGTTCAAAGTGGTTTGAACGTAGTTAAAAATGAAAAAAATGAATGAGAAAACTGGTTCTTATGGTCTTGATACCCAGTCTGAATGCTGGAAAAACGCAAAATGTGCCCAACTTCAAACTAAAAATTTCTTATTTGAATGTTAGATGCCATCAATATAGTGACCAGCAGTAGATTAATGTTTTCGAATGAAACATAGATAATTAGGTAAAAAAAGTTTTGGTAGTGCATTATACCCCGTAAAATGTTAAATTTGGCTGAGATCATTACAGTGCTTCCTCGATTATCCGAAAAGGCTGAACTAAGTTTAGATAAGACTGGGCAATTATAAGGTAAGATAGGAGACTGTACATGCGAAGGAAGACAGTTATTCGACATTTATCTTGTTATAGAAGGCAAAAAATCAAGCCACTCGCCGAAACCGCGTTTCAACTCATTGCGGTTAATCGAACATCTGTTTGGGACAAAAAAAATGACCTTAGTTTGGTGTTCGGATAATCGATGTTCGGATAGTCGAGGGACGGATAATTGATGATGTACTGTATTGAGTTTGATTGACAAAATCAAAACAATTACAGCAGAATTAAAACAAGCATTATTGTCTTTGTGGCAGATGCAATTGTGCAGAGGATCAAAGAGGCCGGTTTCAAGATATCCCTCCAAAAGGAAGTCACCCTAACGAAGGAGCTGGCAGAGCAGTTTTACCATGAACATGAAGGGAAGGAGTTTTACTCCGGTTTGACAGATTACATGAGCAGGTAATCATCAACAGTGTCTAGCCAACGAGCTCTAGTTTTTGAAAAGTGAAACAGTAACTCTGATTCCCTGTAGTAATCCCAAATTGTAATTTTAACTTATTTTCTTTAATATTACTATAACACATGGTAAATCGCACTTAGTCAAAATATGTTTCCGGTTGTGCTCTTAAAGACTCCAAAGTTTGCGTACATCCTTCAAGGTGTTGTACTTGTTCACTTACAATTAAATATGTGTCACTACATTTCTAAAGATAGTTAGCCACTCAGGTTCTACTGCTGTATTACGAGTTTACTGATTACTCACTTTTAACTTTCGTTTGCCACAGTGGTACCACTCAGTTCCTTGTGCTGTCTAGAGAAGATGCTGTTTCAGGCTGGAGAGCCTTGATGGGCCCCACAGATCCAGAGGAAGCCAAAGAAAAAGCTCCACAATCGTAAGTGGCATGTCGTGATTACGTTTTACAGTTAGCAAATATTAAAGTTTTGAAAGTTATACGTTTCTCATAATGAATTCGGTGTATAAAAGACGAAAATGAAGACCTAAATCCTTGATCTAAAATGGGCACCTAAGACCCTCCTAAAAATCCTACGACAATGATCCTCTAGACTTGAACTAGACTTTGCTAATAGTGCATGCCTGGTTACGTTTGACAACAACCAAATAAATAATGAAAATCATTTTTAATTAAATTTAACCCCATATGATAGAAATAACATGAATTGTTAAGTTTGATCGGAGGGTCTTTGTTTAAGGGGGTCTTCTTCTCCAAAACTCGCAAAAGAATGACGCAACTACAAGAAGTAAACCTCGCATGCATCAGTTCATCAAGAGTTGAAAAGGAGTTTAAGCCACACCTTTGATTGCAGGAGCTATCTAAATTTTTACTGTCAAATGACTATTTTTGTGTTTTGCACAAGGTTACGAGCACAGTTTGGTGTTGACAAAATGAAAAATGTGGTGCATGGAAGCTCAAACACAGACAGAGCTGGAGAAATTATAAAGACATTCTTTCCTGAGGCAGCAGTTTTACCCGATGGAACAGTGAAAGGTAAAGCTGCTACATTTTAGAGTTGTGATTCATTTCATCAAATGAAATCTCGTGTCTGTAGTGGTTCTGACGCCCTTCAATGAAGTCAAAACTAATTATTACAGAACTGCAAACCGTTTTGGTAATTTCTGATGAACAGTTCTTTACTAAGAATTTAGTTTATGAAGTTTGCAGTAATCGGACAAAAACTATAAGTTAAAGTAGAAAACATATTAAATAACTCTAGCGAATAGATTGATAAAGAATGACTTAAAATGCTTGCAAAGTCTAGCAAGTGATGATGCAGTTTCGGAGTGAAAGAGCTCTATTGGTTTTTCTAATGAAAGGAAATCAACAGACAATACTAGAAAATCTAATTACTCAGCGTAAGTTAGTTCCAATTACGTTAAACTATTGTACTTACATTTTGCACAGTTTCTGAACCAGAGAAACCTAAAGAAAGTCAAGTGGGCCAACCAACTGGCCAGCCAGACCAAGGTATGGTTTGACTAATAAATTTATAAACGTCTAATGGAAGTGGGAGAAACGGACATTTTTACTTGCAAATTATACTTTGAAAAAAGTATAAACCAATTAAACTTCTTGCAAGTTAAACAATAAAACTGTTGCTGCTGTATGAATCTAGAAATCCTATAAGATGTGGAGTGTTGTATTGTGTTATCTATGATATTAACTTGATTATACAACCAGACTGTTTCGTGGCATTTTTGATCTAATTTACTAGTGATATCACAGTAGTTAATAGTGAAATGTTTTCGAAAAATTATCAAGCTATGTGTATTGCAAAGATATTAGATGAAATTATGACCATAACTAAAGAAAGAGGCTTTCTTTCAACTGAAGCAGCAAGTCGTTGTTGTATGACATATTTTTATTTTAATGTGTTATCTCGTTGGGCAGACAAATACAGTGAAGCCCTTGGTGTTGGGAGTGGCAGTATTCCAGATGGTAACCTTAGTGCATCTTCGGCTTTGGACGAGACCTGCGGTGCAGCAAGGGGGAGGCTGAACATTACCGCAGACGGTGAGCAAAAGGCAGCTTGGTGTGCACAGGAGAATGACGAGAACCAGTGGATACAGATCGACTGTGGAAAGGTTTTCAGGCTGACAAAGATCGAGACACAAGGCAGAGGGGATAACGACAGTCAGCGAGTTACTAGCTATTGTATGCTGTACAGTAATAATGGGCAGGACTTCACTCCATACAAGGAGAATGCAGAAATCAAGGTATACCTCACTTTGTAAATACTATTCATGATTTATTCCTAAATTTTACTTTGGTAATTTTACTTAAAATTGGTTGTAGGCCCAAGGCAAAAAAGAATTTAGTTTTAAATCCTAGTGCGAAAACTTGCTGTGAAAATCCTAACTACTTTGTACGTGTACTTGCTAGGTATTCGACGGTAACAGTGACCAGGAGACAGTTGTGTGCAACAAGCTGGCAACACCTGTGTTTACACAGTATGTCAGAATCCAGCCTAAGACATGGAACGAACACATCGCAATGAGACTGGAATTACATGGCTGTGATGCAGGTACATATCATCGAGATTATCATTTTGTATCCAGTACAATATATGTGTAGGTCAGTCCGTGTTGTATTTTGTCTAGCAGTTGCAAATGATTAAACGCCATCTATGATGTCGAACTTAAATAAAAGTTATTGTTAAAAATTCTTAAATTTAATCTGGAGTTTGAAGAAGAGGCGAATGTATAACGCGTCTGTAGCCTCTTTGTTGAAAATGACTGATGACTGATGATTTTTGACACCGGGAATCACGTGCAGGGTTAAAGACAATGGAAATAAATAACACGCCAGCATAACATCCATATTGACAGTTGCCAGATTATGATGTGTTTCTTCCTCAACGATAAAGAAAAGTTCAAGAACGGAAAAGTTTTGTTTCATTTCTCAGAAAAATGTAAAACAAACAAAGCAATTTAACCTGGTAAAACTTCGTAGCAGTATCGTATTTCTACATTACGGAATGACGTAGGTCGGAATAGATTTACACTGGCATCAAATTCCACCAACCCTGTAACGTAAGTTATTTGGAATTTGGATTAAATATCAGTGTTTTACGTAGTTCAAACTTTAACTGTTACTGGTATGTTATGAAGTTTGGAAGCTAATCTACATGTGTGATTGTGTTAAACTTGCAAACTTCATTAGTTATCGTGTTCGGTGAGCTTATAGAATAGTCTCACAAAATAATACTTAACGTTTATTTCCATTTCATTTTGTGGAAACAAAGAAACCTTTAGTGAAGCCCTTGGCGTTGGGAGTGGCAGTATTCTAGATAGTAACCTTAGTGCATCATCGGCTCTGGACGAGACCTGCGGTGCAGCAAGGGGGAGGTTGAACATTGCTGCAGATGGTGAGCAGGAGGCGGCTTGGTGTGCACAGGAGAATGACGAGAACCAGTGGATACAGGTCGACTGTGGCGGGATGGTGTTGGTTACCAGAGTGGCTGTTCAAGGCCGAGGCGATGAAGCACACTGGGTTACCAGCTATACTCTATCCTATAGTCACAATGGAGAGGAGTTCCTTGTCTATGAGGAAAATGGGGAGGCAAAGGTACTGAAACCTGAATACATGCACTAGATTGATCTTCTGTACAACTAAATTCTACCACAAATACCACTTACAAGTAACAGCAATGGCTACTCATCAGGCTTAGGATTGATTAAAAAAATTTGCTACTCTCATTAAAGGTTCTGCATCAAATGACTCCTCCTTATCTACATGTATCTGATCTGATTCCATCGATCCAACTGTTTCTGCAGGCTTCGTAGCTCCAACCGTAACTTCTTTTCCTGTCTCCTAATAATGTCAATGACAATCTTGCTGTGACTGTTCATTCATGCTTGTCATTATTTTGTGTAGTGTATTATGGACTGATCTTTATGCTGACAGTCGGAGCACAAGAATTCCTAATTTATAGTCTAAACCGATACCACGAATTTTCAACATTTTCAATTGACTATTTCTTGTCATGTTCACAGTTGCAAAACATTGTATAAAAATGAGCATTACAAATCAATGCCATTTGTTGTAATTATTGTTTTTATTCTTAATATTATTATTATTATTATTACTATAATTATTATTATTGTTATTATTATTATTGTTATTATTATTATTATTGATATATTATTATTACTATACTATTATTGTTATTATTATTATTATTATTCAAATTATCATTCTTACCAGTTTGTTTCAGAAAACACAGGTAGATTCCAAAAAACAACCTTCATTAGTGATAGTTCTTTGCATCATTGCAGGTGTTCGAGGGCAACACAGACCAGGAAACAGTGGTTCACCAGTGGCTCAGTTTGCCTGTAGTGGCTCGGTGCTTTAGGCTCAACCCCAAGACATGGAATGGACACATTGCCTTGAGGATGGAGCTGTACGGCAGACAGCCAGGTATGTTTGGTAGTTTTAAGAGTTCTTAGTTCTGTTCTCTGCCAAAGATGGGTTAAGTGCCATTATTAAATATTCTTTTTATTCTACAACCTTATGAAATCAAGTACAAGAAGCACTTTACTGCATGTCTTCCCCGAAATCAAGTTGGTGGTTTTGAATATAAAGATCAACACATTAGTACTGTATTGTGGTCACTGATCAGATCTACTGTAATTCCTAACCGCCAAACAGCTTAAACGTTGTCGCCAATTATGTGTGTACTCATTAAGAAATGGTCCATGCTTGGCGTGCGTCTATCGAATTATGGATGCACGCGGGGAGTTGGGAGAGCACGAGGCGAAGCCGAGTGCTTCTCTAGCTTCTCGAGTGCTCTCCCAACTTCCCAAGTGCATCCATAACTCGATAG
>JAOBRG010371215.1:0-11806 GCA_027574985.1 Umimayanthus nakama
GCTTTTCTGCTCCTTTTCCCTGATTTGAAACAATTGCCGGTGCCCTTGAATACGAGACTCCGGTAATCTTTTCGCATATGTTGCCCTAAATTATTATAAAACATAAAACCATATCGATACACAAGTGAACTCCCAAGAAAAGTGTGTCTGTTTATGATTTGTTTGTGCACCAATATGGCGGCGTAGTAACAGTTTCTAAGTTTTTGTCACGTGACTGAAAACCCTCTATACAAAAATGTACTTCCGATCCAAAATTTAGGGGGGGGGGGGGGCATCTGACGCTTGTTACGGCCCTGGTAGTTCTCCAGCAACTCCTTCATCTGTCTTTCTGTCTCAGGTGTAACCTGTTCGGCGGGCAAAGTAGCCATGAAGGATACAGCGGACAGTGGCATGGTGGACTCCGTAACAGTGAAGTAGGATCTGTTATGCGTGAAACACTTGTCTGGCGAGGACATTTAAATTTGTTTTTAGGGATTCTTTTACAATAGTTCCATATTCCTATGCGTATTTACCGTACTGCAGTACTACACAAAAAATTTCGTGCTTGAGGTGCAATACGGCATGAAGATTCTCAACTTCAGTTGTGAGAAGTGTCGCAAGATTTAAATTATCAAAATACTTGGGCTTTATACAATTGAGGTTGTCAGTCAGTTGGCACAGTCATTTCTTCAGTAGTTCAAATGATTGTTGTGTCTTGTTGGAAAAGCTACCATTTTGGCCTTTAGGTCCCTTCGCTCCTTCACTTTGGCAACGGTGGTTTAAATTTATTCATGTATCTCGTAAAAATTTTGTGCGACTTAATCGATCCTTGTTGATTGTTCTTTGATGTGTATTCCGAGAGTGTTAAGGAAGCTATCAAGCATTTTCCGAAATTTGAATCTTTCAAGCTATCCTTCTTGGTAACACATCAGATGGAAGATGCAGGCGCACGGTTGTCATTAGATGTGGCTTTGTCGAAATCATAATCAAAAGCAAGAACAGTTCCATTTGAAACTATGGAAACTGCGATGGGTCTGGGCACATGCCAGGTTGATTGCTTTTTCTGAAGCAACTGTGTGAAAGTAACATCAATCAATGTCAATCTTTCGTTTTTTTGAAAAAAAAATGATAAAAAAACTCGTGATTATTCATATTTTTCTACTTCTTTCGGCGTTTTGGCATTTAAATTGTTGTTTCCTTGCTATTTCCAATAAAGTTTCTTAGTTTTAAGCAAAATCTCAAAAATCCAAAATCCAAAATGCTCTGGCCATCGGTGGCCATCTTGGATTTTTGTATTTGTTACTATGGCAACAGCGACTAACTAAGTGATGACTGTAATTATTCAATTAATTATAGGGCCATACACTAAGTGCATACCAAAGGGCATGTGCTTTATTTTTACCGTTTCAGAAATCTTGGTGGGGTGGGGTGGGGTGGGGGGGTGGGGTTGGGGTAAACGAATCTCCCCCAATCCTTGCCTGTATAGGAGTGGCAAACTAGCCTGCCTGTTTTAGGTTTAAAAAATAAAAGGTTGCCCGCCAAATGGACTCCCCCCATAGGTTTTTCCAACCTAAAATTTGAAGCTTTCAGGTAATCAAAATGAAACTTTCGGTACCTGTAGTCTGATAATGAGCGCATTTTTTGACGTTAATTGGATGACGTCATCACTTATAATTTATGCAAACTTAGTTATGCAAATTGAAGTTCAAACTGAAAAACTGTAAATTTTTTGGAAAATTGGTTCTCATCTCTTTTTTTAAACTCTATTCTCAATTATGTTCTAATGTTAGGTTGAAAATACATGTTTTTTACTTATTCCAGTAAAATTTGCTTCAGTTTTGGGTAAAATAATTTTTTTTGAAAAATCCAAGATGGCGGCCAAGATGGCGGACATATTGTGAAATGACTGTTGCCATATCAACAGTTCTTAATAAAAACTTGATTGTTGTCATGGAAAGTAATTAGCAAACAAAAAGCTACTTCCATGCAAAAGCATGGTCTTTTATGTGCAACCGTTTCGAAAATCTCTATTGGACTTCCGAGGGTTTAATTAATTGCAATAATTATTGGTAAAGCTTAAAAAAAGACCGGATAACAAAACAAAGAAAAAGCAAAAGCAACACAAATTTCTTTCTAAAGTAGATTTGTCTGCCAAAAACGAACTGTATATTTAATTTCAACATTTTTTGACGTATTTGAAAACCTTCTAAATCTTATCACCAAAAGCTCAATGAAATTTCATTCATTTGTATGTTTCCTTTCGTGGCGTTATGAAATGCATTAAAATATCGTGCAGAATTGAACTTAGTTGGTCAGACTTGTATGTGATTTTTGCATTATTCCTTTTAACCGGTATTTTCATATTTTAAAGCTGTAAAAAAAGTATTTACGCCTATACTTTTCAATTTTGTCGTATTTTCTAACTCTCAGCATTTTCTACTTTTTCTAAACATGGAGTTGTTTGGTCATAACTCGAATTGTTTAGGTGATATTGTGCAAAGTATAGCAAAAACGGACGTTTTTTGCTCGTTTTCCGAGATGAGCCTAGGGCGACTTTTACAAAAATTGGCTTTGATCGAACAAACTTCAATCTCTCCGGTTAATTTTAACAATTGGTTAGTTTAATTGTATAACAGTTGTTAAGCAACATTGAAATCACTCAGAAACAACAATTTTAACCTCATGAGCAGAAGAGCTGCGCACTACAAAACGGCCAGATGATCTGAGTCCCTGGTATTAGCCAATCAGGAACGAGGACATCTGCAAAACTGTATATCATGTCGTTGCCGGTCCCAGGCACGAGACAAGACACAAATAAAACTTATGCATTTAGTGATTTACTCTTCAGTGTTTAAAAGACTTAAATAATCTTTTTTCCAAAAGTTCCTTAAATTTGATTCCTTAGTCCAAAGTAACGCTTTAAGAGCAGGCTTATTAGTATACAGTTTTGCAGATGACGTCACAGGGTCAGATTAGCTGGGGAAGAATGACCTTACGAACATTCTCAGGCTCATCTAAATGTTGCAAAATAAATTCAAGCTGATCTGAGTCCCTGGAACAGGCCAATCAGGGGCGACGTCTGCAAATCCGTATATCATGTCGTTACGAGCCCAATCCGCAAGACAAGGCACGCGAAATGGATACAAATAAAAAATTATGCATTTGGTTATTTTTTCTCCATTTGTATAAAGTACTGCTTTAAGATACACAGTTTTGCTGTCACCATAGAGTCAGATTAGCTGGCTGCGTGGTTCCGGACTAGACCGACCAATATTTATTAGGCGCCAAATCACCCATTCAATTACATACCTTTTGAAAACAACCGTCTTTTTACCTGTCAAGAATTTTTTAAAAATTCAAATTCTGCTGTATGCAAGTTCACACCATTCATAGTGAGTAAAGAAAAGGATTATATTTTCTTGCAAAAAATATAACTTGCAATCAGTTGCCAACCAAGCGCGGTGAACTTGGTTGAACGCCGCCTGCGTCGGTGTTAATAAAAGTAGAAAGTATAAAAGAATAAAATAAAGTTTTAAATCCGACCGACCAACCCCTTACTTTTCCAGAGTATGCGGAAAAAAGTGCTTAGAACTTGACTGCGTTAGCGCTATATAAATGTGCAATATATTATTATTGCTACTATTATCATTGTTGTTATTACTATTATCATTTTTAATAATATTACTATTGTTACCTTTATTTTTATTATTTTTATTATTATTTTTATCATTATTAATATTATTATTATTGTTATTATTATTGTTATGCGGAATTTTATTGTTATTATACTTGCGGAATTCGCTACAACACAGCCTCAATCTAGTTATGCAGCCTTTGTGTTTGGACTAAGACATCGCTGGACATATTTTTCAAGAAACGAAGTTTGTTTGCTACTGATGCTTTTTAGCTCCTTTTGAGACAAAATATACAAAAAATTACTTCCGGTGCTGGATACGGCTCTGGCCTAGCTATCACCGAACATGTTAACACACAAGAGGAACGGGATCTTTTAGAACTCCCAGTTCGCTTAGGCGGGCTTGGGCTAGTCAATCCAGCCAGAACTGCATTACAAGAGTATGAGGCCTCTGTTAAGATCACGGGCCCTCTTGTGCGGCAAATCGTCGAGCAAGCCCTCGAGCCACCGGATGAGACTGAAGTAAAGACCTTACAAACGAGTACACGAAGAGAAAACGATGAATGGTTGAAGATGCAGTGTGAGCAGGTACGTGAAGAAATCCGAGCGAGCAGTAGAGCTAGCTATGGAGAAAGGAGCTTCAAATTGGTTGACGTTGATCCCGATAAAGGAGATGAACTTTAACTTGAATAAGAGAGAATTCAGAGACGCAATCAAACTAAGGTGTGACTAGGAGATCACTGACATACCGGCCATTTGCACATGTGGAGACTTTGCCGTTGACCATGCTATGGTCTGCCGGCACGGGGGGCTGATCATTCAGAGGCACAATGAGATTAGGAACTCAGATGGCTGAAATGTTGCGCATGGTTTGCACAGATGTAGAGACAGAGCCATTCCTTCAGAAGATCACTGGGGAAGAGCTAAATATAGGCGCAAACAAAGCGCCCGATGCCCGTCTAGACGTTCATGCCCGCGGGTTTGGGGACAGACAGCAGTCTGCGTATTTCGATGTTCGGGTTTGTCACCCTAACGCAAATTCGTATCAAGAACTGTCTCCGAAACAGATATCCCAACAGCATGAAAATGAGAAGAAGAGGCAATCTGGAAGTGGAGCAAGGGACATTCACACCATTAGTTTTTACAAGCACAGGTGGAAAGGCCGATGAGTGCAAGAGATTCCATAGCCGGCTTGCAGAATTACTTGCGTTGAAGAAAGGAGATGAATACGCCACGACCATATCTTGGATAAGGGCCAAAGTATCCTTTGCCATCCTACGGTCAGCCTTGCTGTGTCTCAGAGGAAAAAGGAGGAAGAGAAGAGCAGCCAATATATCTGACATTAATTTTACATCAGAAAGTGCGCAAGCCAGAATTTAAGCGGTAATTTTTATTAGCTATTGTAAATATTATTCCAGTTTTTTTGTATTCTTTCCTTTTTACTCCAGTCAAAGCAAAGAATATTAGAACTGACTTGTCCACACAACAGGTTAACTGACTATGTATTGTAATTCTAATTAGGATCTGTTTTAACGATTAAGGCGAAATATTTATCGCTTTTTTATTAACTTTTGAAAAGTTTAATTAGAGTTTATATTAGTATTATATGTGGTCAATAGCATTCTTGATTGCACTGATACTATTTGTTTGTGTATATCTTAAAGTTTTAGAACATTTTTGAAATAAAGTCGTTATTATTATCATTATTAATTCTATTATTATTGTTATTATTATTATTGTTATTATTATTATTATTATTATTATTATTATTATTATTATTATCATTATTATTATTATTATTATAATAACTATTATCATTTTTATCATTTGGCAAATATCCCGATCATACCCTCTAACAAAGGTAGAACAACATTTCAAAAGGTCGACATATTCTGATATGGGACATGGAGTTATTGGGTATGTTTGAAAAGGGAGCTGCTTGTATTTTAAAAAGGGACCTTTTAAACTTCCTGTAAACGTCACAAACGTACGTATAAAGGCAATGTGTACGGAAATTACGCGAATAAAACTCTGGATCATTCAAAACCTTAAAGCACCTGCCTACACTAATAATCAGTTGCTTTCCAGGAACATACGGGCTCCTGCATAATCTTCCTTCCTTCTTCTATATAGTCTACAACTAGCGTTTACAGTTTATTCCAGTTTTATATGAAGTTTCAACACCATTAATCACAACAAAATTTATTAAAGCAATAATTCAATTCAACAAGCTTAACTAAACTTGAGACAAGAGGTCAAACTACCAAAAATACCAGAAATAGATTTGGAATTTAAAAATTTTAGCTGGTCCTGGTATAGTGCGATGAGACCAAAATTAGTACTTTCGAGCACGAGAGCTCTATTTATAGAATTAACACACATGCATGTTTGTTTTAATCCAAGTTTTTTGTGATCCGACCACAAGATACGTCAATTAAACTCGATTAAAATTGCAGTGTTGCTGATAACTGTTATCATGTTAGTGTACAAATATAGTTTAAGAAAACACTTGTAAGCTGGTACTTTCTTTGCTGTTAATCACTAGTTTTGTTTCGTATTTACACGCACATTTTTGAACGAGCCTTTTGAATCATCAATATTGAATTGTGTATAAATAGAGTTGTCTCAAAGATTCTTCTTGGACTACTTTTACCTGGTACGTGACACAAACAAAACGAAGCTTTCTTGTGATAGATGCTTTGTTGTTTCATTCAAAAGCTCAACTTTTCGCGCAATATCGCTAAATGGTGACGACCTACCGTCAGTGAGGCATTGTTACTACTTTGTAGTAACAACAACAAAACACAAGCTATAAAAAGTTAGAATAGACACTCTGGGTTGCTTGAATGGGACAGAGCAAGTACTTTTAACATGGGAAAATAGCTTTTTCGATAAGTACTTTCACTTGAACGTCACCAATTGATAGCATCAGCGGTAACGATAAATTTCCAGTACGTGAAGGACTTCTGGAAAAAATGACAAAATTCTGGAAAAAAGGTCGTTACTCAGAAAATGTCTTGAGATCAATAAGCCAGATAGCCCCTACTCCTGAAAGACATCGTTAAAAATAACAAAAACACTAGATACGCAGTCTCAAGGCTACTCATAATAATTTTTATGAGGAACAAGAAGCCGTTCGAATCAAAACGAACCCAAAACGTCATTTCTGTGTCATTTACTGCTTTAGAATTTGTCACGGAGAACATACATCGCGGCCTGCTTTGAGCCTATCGTGCAAACATGTGATATGTTGTTTAAAATAATCTCTTTACTTATCTTCTTCCGAGTGTTTTTTGGAGTGATGCCTCTGCTAAGATATCACGGCGAGTCTTTTAAAAGGTATTTAGTAGGAACTTAATGTCATTTTTCTTCAAAAATGAAACTATCATGAGAGTCTTAGTTAGTTCTGTTCGTGACATTCGTCGCCTTGCATGATTTATTTTACGTGAAATGTTATTTTTTCGTTTATATAGTTGTAAACTGTGCTAAACAATCTTTACAAATCAGACCAGGTTCTCATGCTAAGCACTTTGAAACACAAGGAATCAGATTTGCATATAAGTAATGGCGCAATTTTTAACAATGATAAAGGACGTATCTATTGTACAGATGTTAGTCTTTTTCTTAAAACAAATGACCTGTTAGTCCTGTATACAAATACTTTCAACCTTGCATGGAAAGTACAAATTGGGAACAGCCATATGACTTTTTACTCTTTAAGACCAAGGGTACTTAATTACTAATACCACAGCAAAATTAGAAATAGCAAAAGGCTAATCAAGCTAAACGGCTGAGTTAGGTGAAATTAGTAGTTTTGCTAATTGTGTTTGTTAATGTAAAATGATGTGCTTTCAAACTGTGCACACAATGGTGAAGAAAACACAGAGAGAAAAGATGAGATAAAAAGAAAAAAAAAAAAAAAGCAGAAGCCAAACACCGTTTTATGTATGTAAGCTTTTTTGGCTAGCTAGAGATAAAAGAAAACTTTAAATGTTTCTTAAAGCAATTGCAACTCTTTGATTTTATTCTTCATTAAGAAAACTCCAGATTTTGGTTCCACTGAAACGAATGTTGTCTGTGGCATAGTTTGTTTTATTTCGTGAAAAATAGCATACATGAAAAAATTACTCGATTCTGATTGGCTGAGAGCAGTGCAGCTAAAGAGTAACACTAGAACTTTCCGCCATTTTCCGATTTTTTCGAAGATTTCCGAAGACTTCCAACAATTCCCGAAGATTTCATAAAACCTCAAAAAATGCTGGAATATTGTTTTAAGCACTTGGCAACTTTTACTGTTTTTTCCGAAGATTTCCGAACACTTCCGACAACTTCCGCAGATTGCAAAAAATTTCAAAAAACTGTTGAAATGTTGTTTTAAGCACTTTGCGACATTTACCGGATTTTCCGAAGATTTCCGAAGACTTTCGAGGACCTCAGAAGATATCCGAAGACTTCCGAAGATTTCCGATATTCAAAAAATTTTTAAAATTTCGGAAACTTGTCGGAAGGTATGTTTTTGCACTCTCTGGTGCTTTTTCCGTAATTTTCCAAAGAGTTTCCAATTAAACATTCAACAAAGGAGACGCATACCCTCACTTCCGGTTAATGATCAAACATAACATTTTTTCATGTATCTTATTAACAAGTAACCATACGACTTCTTTTGTTCAATTTGAAATTAATTTGCACTCGTGATTTTTTCAAAAAGTTCAAATTTAACTCGCAGTACGGGCTCGTTAAAAATTGATACTTTTTGAAAAACTCACTCGTGCAAATTAATTCCAAATTGCACTCAAAATCGTATGATTACCTCTGCAAACCCTATGATTTTTTGCTTGCTTCTCTTGAATTATATTGATAAATTTTAACTATGCTTTTCTATGCTTTTGAATATGTTCCCAAACACTGATAAAAGTTAAAAGGTAGTCTTCGTGCAAATTGATCGTACATACACAAATCAATTTGTAAAAATACAAAATCAATAAATTTCAGTATTGCTAAGGTTCGATAAAATTTCATAAACTGGTTATTATTCTGACTGCTTTTTTCTTCAAGAAAAAAGAGGATGAAGGGAAATTTTATCAAACTAACAAACAAATTCAAATTAGGTGCCTGTGGTTGGGATTTTTGAAAAAACGGTCCCAAAATGGAAATTGCACGCGACTTAAACCCCAACCTTACCGTGTAATTTTGGTATCATGGAATTATCTGTCTTTTTCTTGGCACTAGTTCTCTTACCATGTTTGAGTTCCTGGATCCATCGTTTTCTTGGAAAAGAGCAAGAGTAAAGAGGGTGAAACCACGGAAAACCTCTTCATCAACACCGGCACTGAAAGTGCTACCACTGACCAGCAACACTAATACCTCGAGGTTCGTACTATGGTTTATAGATTCATGTTACTTTTTATTACTGTGGCAATATATTGACAATTACATCATGTTTCAGTGTTCAACAGGAAGTATTATTCCCAACCGTTTCGATATTTATTCTATTCTTTTACTCTATTACTTATTTATGCTTTACATAGAGTAGAAAGGAAGCGTCTTTTAAAACATTAAACCTAACAATTATAAACAACCCCGTAAATAAACATAGCTTAACATCAACACAACAATAATCTCATCTTATCTTACGTTATCTTACGTTTTCTTTTGTTGCGTTTTGGCACAAGATAACGTAACGTAGTGTTGCTTTACTCAGTCTTGGTAGAAATAATATAAGTCTTGGAACAAAGCACCCGAACGTGACCGTATTATTAAATAAATAACAATTAAGTTTAATTCTAATCAGTCAAAATTAATGATGTGATGACATGGTGGTAATTTGAATTTTTTTTAATCGTTTGGAAATCCGATCACTGGAAATGTCAATCAGTACCCTAGTAAATACAACTTACTGGATGATAAGTCAAAACAACCTATGCAGCAAATTAAGAAAAATAGAAATGTAGAATACAGCTTGGATTCCACCCTTCTCCATCAAGCACGTTAGTTATGCTGACCAACTAAAAATGAAAGATAGTTGCTAATGGGAGCATAAGTTAATAGCAGTTAAAAACATTTTATTGTTCTCTGAATTTGAGGTAAATGGTGGCGGAGTTTTTACCGACGTGAGAAGAATGGAGGTGAATATTTTAAAAACGACTATTCACTAATACTGAGAGCTTACGCCGGCCATTGTTTTCATTTTTAATACAAAATCCTTAACCAAAAATTTAGATAAAGTAAATAGAATGAAAAAGACATGATTAAAGGACAGGAAAGAATTGCTCTTTGAGAATGTGTTATAATTGATGAATAAATGTGTTGGCGGAAGAACTGAAACGTGTGAAAAGCTAATGGATAGATTGAAAGGATAAAAAGACGGAGGGAGGGAGGTATTGAGAAATGGGTGAGTGGAAGGATTGATGGATGGATGTATGATTGAATAGATGGATGGATGAATGAAATGATAAATGGTTGGATGATTCGATGGATGGACTGATGAATAGATAAATGGATGGATGGATGGATTGTTTTATGGATGGGTAGATGGATTGATTAATGGATGGATGGATGGGTCGACGGTTGGATGAATCAATGGAAGGATGGATGGATGGATGGCAGTAGCTAGACCAATCAACTACAATAAAAACAAGTTTACCGCCAATCGATAAATTCAGAACGAATTAATGAATAGGTAATTCGTTGAGCTCTCAATCTCAGGTCAGACTGTGGACGGAAGTGGTTGTTGGATCCGAATAAAGTGACCAGTGGATTTGGGGTCTGCGGTTATAAAGTAGTTTCAGAACGTGTGTATAGAGGATGTTTATTTAAACCACTGAATTTAAGGAATCTTCGGTAGTGAGTTTAAGAGCTTTTCGGCACTTAGTTTGAGATCTCGAAACTAATGGATTTTAGCGCTGAGTCCGAAGACCTTAAAAGCTGAATTCGATGACTTTTGGCACTGAATTCAAGGACTTTAGTTACGGAATACTCCTAAAAGACCAATGTCTGAAGTGAAACAAAGCTCCAACTCGAGTAATAAATACTTTATGTACGTCTTTTAACTAGACGAATGCTTTGCGCTATTGTCATTTACTCCTAAATTAAGGAAATCACAACATACAAATCAAGTGAACGTAATAATTCCAAACAAAATTACCTATATTAAGGGTTTTCGCAGTGGCCATTCAATTTTTGGGTTTTGGGTTTTTAGGCACTGACATCAAGGTATTTTAGGTACTGAGTTCAAAGAATAATAATTCGATGTCTTTTTCCCACTGCATTCTAGGCCTTTCAAGTACTTTTTCTCCAAAGCCACTTGATCTGAAGTAGAGTTGTCTAGACGCGCAATTTAACATGGTTCACACGTGAAAGAAGCATTTTGTCCTCGAACAATCACAATCTTTTTCATAGATTTTCAATTTTAGTCATCGTAAGAAATATTGTGTTTCCCTGCCATGTATGAATAAAGCCTGGTATCAGCTTCGTTCACAATTTTTCCTAACTCTAACTTTATTGCTTCGGTTTTTTTTTTAAAAACTGTAGAATGTAGGTCAGTGTTCTCTTGACAACTACCGTTTCTTAAGCACAATTCCGTCCGTCAGTTGAGGTATCATGCCTATCGCCCATCCCACGATGACGTTTGTGTGTGCGTGGGGGAGGTACAGTTATAAATGGATTGGATTTTAGTCTTATTTGCTAACGTCAAATTTCAAATTGAGTAAGAGAGTCGATAACTACGTTGAATACGTGTTTTTAACTAAGAAAATATTAAGAAAAGAAATATCTTCTAACCTATAGAAAGCTTAAACAAAATAATGCGGCATACATGACCAATGAATGTTTTTCGTTTTTAGCCTTGAAATATTGTTTGTTAACCCTTAAACTGGCAGGGGGGGTTCAACGAACCCCCCCCTCGATTTTTTTTGTCTTTAATTTTTGCCCCTTGACCAATTGCCAAACGCTTTTGCATAACTCTGTCTCGATAATGAACACATCTTTCGACACTAATTAAGTGACGTCATCATTGATGACGTCATCATACTAATTCACTGAAGTCAGAGTTTGCTGTCAAACTTTCAATTTTTTTGAGTAAAATAGATTAAAAACTCCCAGTTATTCATATTTTTCTACTTATTTCGTATTTTTTATTTATGAAATGTTGTTTTCTATCTTTTTCCAAAAAAATTTCTTAATTTTAAGCAAAAT
>JAOBRG010371226.1:0-11806 GCA_027574985.1 Umimayanthus nakama
TCGTGCTCTCCCAACTTCCCGCGTGCATCCATAACTCGATAGACGCACGCCAAGCATGGACCATTTCTTAATTAGAGCATACCTCAGGGCTCCCATGAAGGGACTACCCTGAGGTTAACATATTTTTTAAATTTAAATAAAGGCACCTGTTCTATTCTTTTCTATTCTATTATATTTCATTTATTCTACTCTATTCTTTTCTATCCTATTCTATTCTAATCTATTCTTTAGTTTGCTGCATCAGCTTTTTGTGAAGGTGACTAGTGTTACTTGACATATATAACCTGCGATGATCGCGTGTTGTAATTCTATTGCTGAACTCGTTGCAGGGAGGAAAATAGTCAAACAAAGTTAAGATTTACGTTCACGCCGATGCATGGAGTGGGTCAGAAGTTTGTTGCTGCAGCGTTTGAGGCCTTCAACCTTCCAAAATTTGTTTCAGTTCCAGAGCAGGTAAAAAATATCATCATTGTTAATGTTTGAAGGAAAAATGCTCCCAAAAAGGTGTGTGTCAATATAATGAAAAACAATACTGCTGCCAGAGTTGTTTTTCGCCCATAGAAGTTTCTTGAACATCACAAAGTTCTAGACTGCTTTTTATTTCGCACAGGTTGAAAAATCCTAGAATGAAAAATAAAAATAAATGGGAAAATAAAGACTAAACACTGCTTTTTCAGAATGTAGAATTAGAGAGTTCAAAAGATGAAGCATTTATGAGTTCCAGTCTCTTCGTTTTGCCTCTCTTGACGACATCAGACAATAACACGAAACGACTTCAGAAAATCACAGCAGGTGGTTAAGGGAAGTTCGCGTCTGTTGTTCTGAAATCTACAAGAAGATCTTGTGGTTGTGGTTGAGGTTTTCACATGACTTCCTTTGACTGCAAATACTGCTGAACTACTTTACGACTGGTTACCAAAAATAAACCCACATTTGTAGGTACAATGAAGGTCTTTCAAAGCAGCTGCTCCAAAACTGCGAACCTCTCTCTCATAAAGCAATTCAAGTAATTTCTAATCAGCGTACGCTTTTTTGTAAGAACTTCTTCTATAAGAACATGACGTTGAAAAATGCCCATAATTTTAAAGAACATTCTAAGAACACACTGGATTTACGAAAGGCAAAAACCTTTTGTGTTGGATACTCATACTGCACCGAAGACCATGGAATATTTCGATTTTAATGTTCGTCAGTGCACTTTCACCTTTATTTATTGTATTAATTCTTTCTTGCCGGCCAGTGTAGCGCCCAATTTGTGCTTCCAGTTGTTTTGCACGCCGTGATGACAAATGTACACCCAATATGTTTAAGAACATTTTAACACTTGAGGCTGAAATCCTCGAACTATTCAAGAACATTCGGCCTCAGCCCAAACAAACGTTCCCAGTTGTACAATAAGGGTACTTTCAGTGTCTTAAAACACAGCTTTTTAAAACAATTTATGTTCAAATGGTATTTTATACGAAAGGTAGTTATCTTTATAATATTCTTGGTTCCTATGCCACTTGGAATTTCTTGAATTTTGGAATTTTTCGGCTTTCAAAACCTGGGATTCCTTGAAAAACCAAAGGCTTTTTTATAGCAACCTGAAAAACTCTTTGAATGTTGAATCCGCAATCCACTTAAAATACTTTTAGGGATTTTTTGGTTTTTGGACATCATTTTAGGCCCTTAACAGACATATGTTCAAAGTTATTACTCGTGGTACCACGAGTCAACTTTTGGTTTCCACTTCTGCTTTTTTTTCTTTTTTTCTTCATGTCGCGATTAGCGATTCGATCCAGTGACTGCCATATTTGGGATTTGTCCCCGGTCACACGCGGTCAGTGGCCCCTAATGGCTCAAGGGCTAAAATAACTGAATGCAACCTCACTTCAGTCTCCACTGGTACCACGAGTAAAGGCTTAATGAGCCTCTTGTTTTGTCAGGAATACTAAAGTTTGCTCCAAGTCATTGCGGATCGTTGACGTTTTTGCGTTCAAGATATTGTTACTTAATAATAGAAAAGATTTTTACAGTTTTCTGATTGTTAAGGAATGGCAAGAGGAGAGTGGGTGATTCTGTGTTTGAGAGAGGGATATACAGTATCTCGATTTTACCGTACACCAAGACTTTGTAAAAGCTCTGTAGGCCTTGAAAATACCAGTGATTTTGCCCTTACCAAAGGGGTAGAACCCTGTATATTTTATCTGCAAATTTAATATGATCATGTAGTGCGACATTGATTATCTAAAGGATCATCTAAAAGAATGGCGCACTAGATGTTCTTAGCCAAATATCACGATTACATCAACAGATGGAGCCTGACCCCGAGTTCAGAACAGTTCGTTACCCCAACCCAGAGGAGGGAAAAAGTGCACTGGTAAGATGGATAGGATTGGCCAACCAGTTCCATTGGACTGGGAATGCCTTAAGTTTTGACATAATTCAACTTGCCAAAGTAGAAATTCTAAAATGGTAACGCAAATTGTTGTTAAAGGTTTTCGACCAGTGAGGCTCTGCTCTGACATATGTTGTCGTAACTGTCGTATAAATTCCTATAAATTTGCACAAGTGACGTATATTTTCTTTTAATTAAAGCCTTTTGTCATAAAACATTTAAAAAAATGAAAGAACAAATAAATATTTTTTTTGTCGGCAGCGAAAAGTCAGCAAAACAAAATAATCGTGTCAAAAAATGCATTTTTTGTACCTCAGACTGTAGGAATCTTCAGTTGAATTTGGATCTCGAGCTTAAACTATTTATAGAACACAGTTCTCTCAAATGGTTGCCTGTCCATTGACCCCATTGTTCGTTGTATATAGAAACAGTGGCAAGCAAAAGAAAAGTTTGTGAAGCTTATTTAAAGTGATCTAAAACGAATCCCGCAAAGCGTTTTACACCCTCGTTTTGTATAAAAAATTTAAAATCTCCCCAAACACTTGAATACTGTTTGTCAACATTCAGAATTTTTGGCGTGGATTTTTAGGATCTGGCGATGCAAGCGGCAGATGCACATGGAAGTTCAGTTATTTTGGCCAATGACCCCGACTCCGACAGAATGGCAGTTGCTGAGAAACAAGCCAAGTGAGTCTCTAGTTGTTGCTGAGCTTGTGCATACGTTTCTATTCAACGCTATTGAAAGCTCATTGTGGAATGAAACTTTGTTTTCAACTTTGGGCTGTATAACAGGGCTACATAACTCGCTGAGTGAGGCGTAGTCTTTCACAGAAAACAACATTGTATTAATGTTTTGTATTAACCAGCCGTTCTTTTTTAGTGGTCAGTGGAAAGTTTTTACTGGAAACGAGACTGGCTCCTTGTTTGGCTGGTGGGCGTTCGCATGTCACAAGAAGCAGCACCCGGAGGCCTACCCAGGTGAGGGGTTCCCTGTGTAAATCTATAACAAATTTGTGTTTGTACATGCAGTACTGTGAGGGGCACCCTGTGTAAATCTGCAGCATATTTGTGTGTGTACATTCAGTAATGTGAGGGGTACCCTGTGTAATACGGTAATGAAAACAATATGTTTTGTGTGTACAAACAGTGCTGTGAGGGGCTCCCTGTTTTATAGAGTATTGAAAATAATATTCACAATATGTTTGTGTCTGAAATAGAATGATCATTGCTCACAAAGCATCTTGGGTAAAACACAAATTTGGTTTCATTTGTCTCCGGCTTTCATTTAGTGCACATCTCCCGGCGCAGTGATAATTACATTCCAAAGTCGATGTTGATTTAACTGCAAGTGTTCACTTTGTACTTGACTAACAGACTTTTTGCGCCATGTTTTTCTGCAGGCAAATCGGTGTATATGATAGCTAGTACTGTATCATCTAAGTTCCTGCAAACTTTAGCGACAGAAGAAGGGTTTCTGTTTGAGGTAAACTTTTCTTTCTTTTCCTTTTTTATCTCCGTCATTAACCATCACTAACCATCTTTGGCAGTTAATCTGCTTCCTGTGGCGGTTGCAGAGGCAGGTTCCACTTTTAGCGAGTACAACGGGAGCAAACGAGACAGGGGCTGGCACTGCAAACGTTACATCTCACCTCAACATGGTGGAACGTGGGAAATTCAATCCTCAAAAGCAAGCAAACGTAATCGCTTGACGTTAGCTCTCTGAACAGATTTGTTGCTCTTATCTCTCACTACGGAAGAAGACATTGAGAGAAATAGTGTTTTTCAGTTTAATGTACACATCTTGGGCCGTCTCTCGTTAAACAATCAACGTCGATAGAAATACCTAATTTTGTTAGTCAACGTTCGATTTTCCCTACGAATGTATTTCTTTGAATCTATCTTTATCGCATTTAAATATTTCAAATCATGCAATAAAGTTCAAACTAATATATCTTGGGTTGGAATTTTGCTCATTTAGGAAACCTTAACTGGGTTTAAATGGATGGGAAATTGTGCATGGGACAAAATGCAAGACGGGAGAACAGTTCTATTTGCATACGAAGAGGCAATAGGTACGTAACACTCTACATTGTATTTTGATACAAACTAACAAACCACACGTGAGAAACAGGGCTCCTCCTAACGATGATCCTGCAGTCTTTGAAACCGTGGGTCCGGTTGTTTGAACATGGGTTAAATGTAACCAAAATTTTAAACTAAGATTTCACTTATCAGCCCTTCTAAAGTATTACTGAAGTTTATTTCAAGGAAACCCAAAAAAGCAGCCAAAATCAAGGTAAATCCAATCGCGGGTTATAAATTTAACCCTGGGAAGGCACTAACTAAATTTTGAACAACCGGGCTCTTAAGTAAAAATTTAATTTACCTCTGAGAAACTCCTGTGCTTTTTACTGGTTCCTGGAGAGATCCAGGAATCTTTTTTTTTTCTTATTTTACATTTTGAATGTTTTGTCAAATAGTACTCCTGGAATAATGTCATTTGTCTCAAAGAAATTGTTAAGGTGTTTTATTCCTAAGTTTTAAAGTCGCGACCTTTCTGTAGTATCATCAGTTAGATATTTACTACAAATTTACGCTTTATTAAAATGCTTTCTCTATCTCGCGTGTTTTTCTTGTTGGTAGGCTTTATGTACGGTACTAACGTCCTGGACAAGGATGGAGTGAGCGCAGCCGTGGTGATGGCGGAGATGGCAGCTTATCTGCAGCGCCAGGGCCTGACACTCACTGATAAACTCAACAAGCTTTATGAGCGGTAAGCAATGGGAACAGGGGTCAGCAGAGTGCTTTAAAGGCATTGTGTTCTTTGGAGTTTGTAGAGCACAGAAACAGACGCTGTACTAGCCAAGTCCATCAGTGGTCAGTCCTTCACTATAACTATCAATCACTCTGCTTCATTTATCTATTCCCATTGTTCTTACATGTACCTCGCTCACACCTAATACCAAAGCTACCTCGCTATCACTCAGCTATATTTGTTCATTAACGTTGCCCGTTTCTCATTACACCAACAGTCATTGCTCCTTTACTATCAATATTCGAGCTCAATGTTCCCTCGCTATAAACAACCGTCATTCGGCCTCAATGGTGCATTTTCGTTGATCTTTACTCATTACACCTACAGTCAACGCGTCCGATCACCTTTGGAAACTGTCGTTCAGCTTTATTTGAGAATTTTTGTTGCTCTTTTCTCACTACACCTACAATCAGTTCCTTCCCACTATCAGTAACCATCATTCAGTCTCATTTGTAATAGTTTGCGCATTTTCGTTGCTCGTTCTTCGTTACACCTACAATCAACGCTCCCTCACTATCAATAGATCTCTTTCAGCTCATTTGTCGATTTCTGTTGCTTTTTCCTCTTTTCCGTTTTTTGAAACAGGTTCAGTTACCTGCAACTGAGGCTAAATTTTATGATTTGTAGGAAAAGCTTTCGTCATCTTTTTACAGTTTTAACTTACGCACAGGAAGCAGATCGAATCAACACGTGTCTTAAAATTGTACAGTAAAATAATTTACGTATAAAGTTCCTCAGACCAATTACGAAATTGTTAAAATGGGATTGCAATTGAAAGTTGAAAATCGTGTACAGGCATGATATACATTTTGCGCCCAAAACCTCTCGTTCTGTTTTACTCTTTAGTGTTTTCCATTTGCTCGGGTCCAGTTGCTCGAAAGCTAGCTAAACTTAGCCGATGGTGAAGTGAAACTTTCAACTAAGATTCCCTTATTAGGATACCTGTCCGGTCTTTGTAAGGAACATGTATTACTGAAAGGCACTCCGTAGAGACCTAATTACGGTTATCAGAAATGACAACTCAACTGAATCCTTAAGGAAGTAAACCCTATTGTTCGTTGAAAATTTAACCGACTTGGGCTAGAGCTAACCCACATTCGAATAACCGTGTCCTAATAAACAACAGTGCGTTTAGACTGTCTGACAAAGTTTCTGTTTTAGGTATGGTGTGCATATCTCTAACAATTCTTACTACTTGTGCTACGACCCGCCCACAATCAAGAAAATTTTTGACAGGATAAGATCCCTCGAGAATGGCCATGTAAGTTACAATTTTTGCTGTTTGATTTTACATTTAACAGATCTGACAACATTTTTCATGGGGCGTCAAGCTTCCTCCTGAACAAACTTCCTCCTGAACAAACTTCCTTGTCTCCACAGTATCCTACCTCCGTAGGGTCTAACACGATATCGGGAATAAGAGATCTCACTGTGGGCTACGACAGTAGCAGACCAGATCAGATACCTGTGAGTAAACCTTGCGCTTCCTTATATCAAATAACTGCGGCTACCTAGAATCTACAACGTAGTCTGCCATCCACACGTACATGTACCGGTTGCAAGTGCTTTGTGCTAAACTTATTTTGGAGCATCTCTCCAAGTGCCCTCCAGTTGTATAAACGGATCAATTCTCACACTAGACATCGTTACGTGCAATGTGAATGAGATGGTATAACTTGCGTGACACTGTTTTATGCGTAACATAGTGACATGCATAACACCGTAACATGCGTTACACAGCAAACATACAGAACATGTAACGTGGCGGTTAAGGGTGAATGGTATTCATATAGAAACATTTAGTTCGCACAGAAATCAGAAAATTGGTGCATGCATCTAATAGATAAAAAACGGAAAAAAACATACGAACTAAAGGCGAGAAACCAAGTTTGTCTGCTTTATTAATCCTTAGTTCATGTATCGTGCCAGCCCTTCGTTTTCCCTTAACTTGTATTTTGCGAGTACTTTGAGTGGCTGTATTCTAAATTCATTTACGCTGTTCTTTGTCACGAATTCCTCGGTAATCCCTGAAGACTCTTTTAAATGTTTAACCAATCCGGCACACAGCCCCGAAGCTATTTCGCTGGTGACCTCAAAAACGTGGTATTTCAATGGCAGATGTGAATTCACGAACACGTACCAGCTTATTTCAATACATAATTTCAATAAAGATGTAGTCGAGTCTACGTCTCCAGATAGACACGACGGGCGTTAAACCCGCAACTTTTCCTGATTTTAAAACACCAATTGTTGTTTTAAGGGAGCACGCACTTGATAAGTTTTTCTTACCTCAAATCACTTTGTTAGTATTGTTCCTCAATCTCCGAAGGTCCTCCCCGCCAGTAAATCGAGTCAAATGATTACGTTCACCTTCGAGAATGGCTGTGTAATGACGCTGAGGACCAGTGGAACGGAGCCTAAGATAAAGTACTACAGCGAGCTGAAGGGGAAGCCAGGCGAAACGTGAGTGCTTAATGGCAATAGAAACTACTACTACTACTACTACTACTACTGCAACTACTACTACTGCTGCTACTAATACTGCTGCTACTAATACTGCTACTAATACTACTACTGCTACTACTACTTCTACTACTACTACTACTACTACTAACTAGTTACTGCTGCTGCTGCTACTACTACTACTGCAACTACTACTACTACTGCTACTACTATTACTGCTACTGATACTACTACTGCTACTACTACTTATACTACTACTATACTACTACTACTACTACTACTACTACTACTACTACTATTACTAATATTAATTATAATAACAATGATAACAGTAACTATAACATTAAAACTTTCTTATACCATGCACCATATTCACATTTTGCAGTCGTACTGGTTATGACAGATAAACAATTTCAAAACCGGTGTTCGATAAACTTAAATTACACTATGAGGAGTTGCAATGGTAATGGTTGCACAAATCTAAGAAAGTGTCCGTCGAAATAACTGACTGTCTGACTTACTGACTAACAACGTAGCAAAGGAGTAACCAGTAAGGATTGGTCAACCTCTAAAACTTGTTTAAACTTATATATACTAACTGACTGACTGACTGACTGAAAGACTGACTGTATGGTTACCGACCAACTGACTGGTTGATCAACCGACTGACTGACTGAATGGCTAACTATTCCACAAAACTATTCTATAGCTATAGACAAAACCTCTAACTCTCTTTCTTACTCTCTAGCTGGAGCTGACTGACATGATCCACTGATTGATTGTTAGTTTGCTTACTTGCTTGCATGCTTGATTGATTGGTTGTTTGATTGATTGGTTGATTGACTGATTGATTGATTGATTGATTGATTGATTGACTGACTGATTGATTGATTGATTGATTATAAGATGATAGTCAACATATTTTCATCTCCAACAGGGTCAACATGGAAGCCGCTTACAGCTTACTGAAACAAATCGTAGACGCTGTAATAGAGCAGTTCTTACAACCTGATGTGAACGGCTTGATCGCGAAGGAGGACTAGATAAATACACCAATAGGACTAGAATAGACTGATTATGTCAGCTCGACATCCGCATACCAGCCTGCTAATGTTATTTTATCTTGCTTATTGCGACGCTCAAAGTATAACAAGTGCATGTTCTGGTTTGGCAGCTCCTTACTGTTTTGACAACGGCTAGTCACCAGCCACACGACGTGACAATACTTACGTGACGGAGGCTCAGGCGAACTAGCGTGACAGTCACTGCCAAGAGGTGCAGATGATCTATTGAATTAAGAGTCGACTGAAGAAAATGTTTTATTTAGTATGATTTTTGCCTTTGGGTAAAATGGTGAAATGTTCCTGAACCTAGTTCAGATACTCTACGTTTGGTGTATGATAGATATGCGCCATTCAGTTGAGCTGGGCCTAAGAATGAAAAAAGTCGATAAGTTGAAATTTATCGAATCCTGGAGTTACAAACTTACGAGAGGGTGTGTCAGTTTCGTTACAGTAAAAACCAAGAGTACCTCATTAGGTTCTTGTTTGTAAATCATGATATGGTAAGAAAAAATAGTATGCAAGGTTCTTACCAAACATTTCGTGAAAGAACACTGCGAATGCGGCAGTTTACCAAGGCTGCACGTGAATGTGCCCGGGTCTGATATCGTTTTATAACTCCCTCGTCATGTGTGCTTGCCTTTATCCAAAACAAATCTTGAAAACTACCCTTTGCATAAAGACTTGTCTAAGACGCGAAGCTAGCTAGGTTTCTTATTGTATTGGGTACGTGTAACTACAATTTTAGCCTTAGCTTCAAAATTGTAGTGGTTTCTTATATGTTGGTTATAACTTTTACCCACGTGTTTTCAAAAAACAATTGTGAATGGCGATTTAAGTTTAGGTGTCTAAAGGTGGAAAGTGCTAGTCATTAGAAGACCGAAATAACTGCCATGGTTATATATACCAAAAAAAGAGATCCGCAACTGATTATAGCATAGGAAGCGTTCAGCTGTTTCGAAATGATTTTCCTACAAATGTAGTTTGCAGGGCGTAAGAAGTTGCTGCCATTCTAGACCAGTTTTCCTATGTCGGTAAATCGCGGATAATCACCCGTAATTGTTTTTTGTTGTTAAAATTTGGCCTTTGCTTGGTTTAGTTAGTTATTATTTGGTGTTGACAGCTAGCTATTCAAAAGTATCTTTATTTTCCAATTTTACGATATAATATATTGAACGCTATCATAAAACAGTGTTTTGTATAACCAACGAAGATGTTTATCCCCGTAGTTTACTATCTACTTTTGTGATATTTTACATTTACACTGATATAATAATTTATATAACAAAGTGAAATATGAATGTATAACAAAAGATTGCCTTTCTGTATTTCAAAAGATTAAATTGCCCGTTTTGTAATTCATGTGCTCGTTCTGATTCGTCGTCACAAGTGTAACTCACCAAGTGGAAACTGGCTCAGATTTTCAAGAATTTTTGAAAAAACCTGGTTAGCCCCCATAGAGACCCCTATTCTTTTTTTATGAGACCCCCATTCCTGCTACTAAGAACATGACATACCACCTGTTATTCGAAATGTTTCAACCTCGCTGTTAAAGATATTATGGCACCTATATTTTGCTGAACCCGCCCTCTCCTGGCATAAAAATTGAACAGTCCCTTATTTCATTATGGTTCTTGTCTATAAGACCCTCTTTACTCCGCAGACGTTACCTGTAAGCGCACGAGGGCAATGAATACATTGGACTACTGGGGAAGAAAAAAGGTGAGCTAGCGGGGATCTCTAGGAAGGTGCCCCTGTTTTCTCTCTCTTCTCTTTCCCATGCTCCCTCTCAAAGTCTGCGGAGAATGCTGGAAACCAATATTTCCTTCTTGTCTACAGGAGGTACTGAGCTTTCTCTTTCTTTGATGCAATCCTACAAACATTTGGAAATAACCATCGTCAATATTTGGAGGGGTTTTACCCGAAAAGCACTGACAGACGGACTGTACACGACCACCACACACCACTTTAAGCTGCAGGTTGTTTAATAATCGTGTTTTGAGACAACAATTTCTGAGGGTTTCAGTTACATCAAGTCAACACAATTTTTTTTCATCGCTTTGTAGCACAAGTGCTGAATTGGAAAAGAATAGTGTTTCTGATTAAACAAATGTTTATTATTTCATAGCTACTGGAAATTACTCATGGAAAACTCGATGAACATAAGTGATGCTACTAAGTTTCAATTAGCCAATCAGAAAGTGCAAACGACTACTTTTAAAACATCGTTCGTCCAATCAGCAGAGCATAAGATGAAATCTCACTAGTGACAAATAAACGTACCGGCGTACGCGTCATTTCTGAAATCAGAATTATGGCCAAAGGAAGGTTTAACGATTCTGTTTGTTCTTTTTTTAGAACATGAAAACAAAAAGACTCGACACAAATCGTACAACTTACTGGCCGCAATGGGTGTTTCAACAAAACAGCAAATGAAAATGTTCAAAATTCTCTGCAATGCTGTGGCAGGTACCACGTCAACTTTTTCTAAATGTGAAACTCGCACAACCACTAGATCACCGCGCAGCGACGTACAGAATACCGGTAAACAGTACATGGCATTACTCAGTCGAGCAGTCATTCAAGGAGGTAGCTTTTCATTTCACATCAACACCCTGAATCAGTCTCCAACTCTTTCAACTTATCTATCTGGTAGTGGACCATTTTCAAGGTGGAAGCGACTCAGGCCTTTAGAAAGTGACTCTGATGACGAGTAATTGACCTGCCGGCATTTGCTGTACTTTGCTAAATTAAAAGTTGCATAAACATCACGAGTACTGACGCTGATATAGTTTTAGAACTTTGTTTAAGAAACATTTGCGTCTAGTTGACAGTTTGACTTGTCGTTGGTATTCTTGCATAGCTAACTATAGCACTTTCGAAAGTTCTTTCTAAGAGAACTACAATGTTTTAAAGTTCAACTTATCCGGGTTTAGTATTAGCCAAACAGGTGGATAGCACTTTTCGCGCGCTCTGATTGGTTCATCAGAATAGGTATATCCCATGATAATCACCTCCAGACGAAATTTCAAAATGGCGGCTTGTTTTGTCACTGTCACGGAAGAAGAACTTCGTCAAATGAACGAA
>JAOBRG010371236.1:0-20117 GCA_027574985.1 Umimayanthus nakama
TTCCACACAGAGCAATTAAGTAGTAGATACCTTACCTGCTCCACTGGTCCACGCAGAACAATAGATTGGGAGATACCTTACCTGCTCCACTGGTCCACGCAGAACAATAGATTGGGAGATGTCTTACCTGCTCCACTGGTTCCACACAGAACAATTGATTGGGAGATATCTACCTGCTCAACTGGGTCCACACAGAACAATTGATTGGGAGATACCTTACCTGCCCCACTGGTTCCACACAGAGCAATTGAGTAGCAGAAACCTTACCTGCTCCACTGGTTCCACACAGAGCAATTGATTGGGAGATACCTTACCTGCTCCACTGGTTCCACACAGAGCAATTAAGTAGTAGATACCTTACCTGCTCCACTGGTCCACGCAGAACAATAGATTGGGAGATACCTTACCTGCTCCACTGGTTCCACACAGAACAACTGATTGGGAGATACCTTACCTGCTTCACTGAGTCCACACAGAACAATTGATTGAGAGATTCCTTACCTGCTTCACTGAGTCCACACAGAACAACTGATTGGGAGATTCCTTACCTGCTTCACTGAGTCCACACAGAACAACTGATTGGGAGACACCTTACCTGCTTCACTGAGTCCACACAGAACAACTGATTGGGAGATACCTTACCTGCTTCACTGAGTCCACACAGAACAATTGATTGGGAGATACCTTACCTGCTTCACTGAGTCCACACAGAACAATTGATTGGGAGATGTCTTACCTGCTCCACTGGTTCCACACAGAGAAATTTATTGGGAGATACCTTATCTGCTCCACTGGGTCCACACAGAACTTTAGGGAAAATATACCTTAACTGATCCATTGGGTCCACACATAACATTTGGGAGGATATGCCTTACCTGTGCCACCAAGTCCACACATTGCAGTGGAGCAGAGAGGGGAGATATGGTACCTGCTCCACTGGATCCACACAGAACATTGGGGAGCAGTGACTCTAGCTGCTCTATTTGGGAAGACTGGATAACAGAGGAAGTGGAAATGCCATACCTGATCCACTGGGCCCACACAAAGCCACCATTTTGCCAGCTGGGATCGTCAAGGAAAAGTCAGACAGAACTGTTTGATCTTCCCTTGTAGGATATGCAAACTTTACATGTTTGAACACAACATGCCCTTTAATATCATCATGGGGAAACCTCTTTCCTCCTGATATTGGTATTTTGGGCTTGATCATGAGATACTCAAACACTCTTGCACCTGCACTGACTCCACGCACTGTTTGACCAAATAATACTGACACATTGGCTAAAGATCTGAAAATTGAGAAGGAATAAATCATAGAAAAATAATTGTTACATGAATATATATGATTTCTTTCAACAGAGCAGGGATTAATGTTACCATATTATCACATCAACAATTTCATTAAATAAAATATTATTCCAACAAACAGTAAATATGAATGAGTTAAGGAGGTAAGAGGTAAGGGATGGAAAAACACCACATGAGAAGACAGGGTTAAAATTGGAAAACATATGACTAAAAATTCATAAAATTTAAAAGTCGGTAGATTTGGTAAATGTTACTGTACAGTTTCTCACTGAAGCAATCATTAGTCTGTAACATTTACCAATTCTACCGATTTTTAAATTTTATGCATTTTAGCCATCCAATTTCCAGTTATATCAAGATATGTAACCTCATTGCATTGAGCACTCTGAAGGACAGGCAAGATTCACTGATTACAGAGACAAAGGGTTAAAATATCTTAAGGTATATGAAGAAAATGATAGGGTGCAAAATGCAACACCTGTACAAAGCCCTATCGATTTCTTTAAAAGGAAGGTAAACAAGTGTTTGGTTAAAAAAGAGTGCCGATGTAACTAGACAGATTTTAAACTGATTGGAACAGGTAGCAGTGTGAGTAGTTGATATGTGTACAAAAAAGTTCACAAAAGTTCTGTCAAGTGAGCATAATTCAAGGAATCATGATATTCGAGGATTACCAAAGAACACTTTCTAAGAGCAATTTTCAACTGCGACAAAATGGCTGCCTCTGAAACCCACACTGCTTTGCGCACGTGGGTGGTTGGGACACTTTAAATAAGGTATTAAAAGTACCTTTGCACAGTTTGTGTGGCTACAAGGAAGCTCATCAGGTCACCAGGTTTGATCTGATTGGTGGCAAGTAGCGACCCTCCAGCATACAATACCACGAGCACCAGACCATTGATGGCCAGGTTAGCAAGGCCTTGGAACACACCAATACCAACCCCCAGCAGTTCATTCATGACCTTTGACTTGTCCACTTCCTGGGAAAACAGACTGAATTGCCATAAAAGAGGAAAACATATCAGAACAACTAAAGGCAGGTATGACGTAAAAAAAATTGATTTTGAAACTGTGATTATAATGCCTTTAATATAAGACTTTGTACTGGAAATTTACCCATTTTCAAAAATCCTATTATACTGCTGCAATCATGGAAACAACAATATTCAAACCTGTGACAATTCATTGTTCTTAACTTGCTCTGTGAGGGGTTGCTTTTTTTGAAACATATGTCTGGGTAGCTTTTGTTAATTAAGTTATACTGGTACGTCACACTGTACATGTATCAAAAATAACTTGACAGGGATACTGTAGTTCGATTCAAATAGCACAGTCACTTTATAACAACTTACTATCAATGGATAATACATTTCATAAAAGCAAAACTCCTTTACTAAAAGTTCAAATCAATGTTTAAATATTAGCCTTTTATGAATGTTTAGTTCTCTGACTTCAAAAGAAGACCCTGCTCATGAAATAATGTACACAATGAACTTCAAAACAGTATTGAGCTTTTTGGAGTTGTGATATAAATGCCTGTCCCAAATCTACTACATATTTAAACACAGTTTATGTTGCAATTTCATTTTATTATGTTTGCTGGACCTCACAACTTTAATTAAAAAAGATCACCAAATGAAAAGAAACTTTTCTATCAGAGAAATTCTTGAACTTACTTGGTCTCCTTCTCCTCCATAGCGAAGGCTCGGACAGTTCTCACATTCCCTAGAGCCTCATTTGCAATAGCTGTTGCCTTGGCAACCTGTTCTTGAGCTGCTCGAGACAGTCGCCTCAGTCCTGAACCCATCAGTGTCCCAGAAACAATGATGAGTGGCAATGCAGTGCCCAGAAACAATGTCAACTTTGGGGAGATGAAATAGAGGGACACCATACAGCCAATTGTTTGGGTTGTACTCCGTAGGCCCTGGGAGATCACTTGCTTGAAGGCACTTTTGAAGTCCTGCACATCTGCAGTTAATCTACATAAGTTTACATTATTTGAATAACATTTTGGTAATTATATGAATCGAGAAACTTAAGAACTACCAAAAATATGTGACAAAACATTTTGATAAACCTACAGTGAAATAAATGAAGGCACTGTGGCTTCTGTAAGAACTACCTTTTACTGATCAGTATCACTTTTAGAAAATGCACTATTTGTAATGAATTGAAATTGCTTGATAAGGAGTATTTGGTTAGGTTTTCATAGGGAAAGTGGTTTACATGTGTGTGACCAGTGATGGCTAGTAATCAGAATTAACAGTGTTTCAAATTAAATGAGGAAGCTAGTAAGAGAAACACGAGGACTGAAAATTTGGGTGGTTACCTTTAGTGAAATATCATTTGTTATAAGACAGTAAAGAGTTGGATTTACTTATAAAAGGGAACTTGGAACAAACTTGGCATACTTTAGCTTCATTTAAAAACATCACGATTATTGGGTATTATAGCTGTAAATACTGGGAGGATTTACAATGTTTCCACAGGAGTAAAGGGGTTGATTTGAAGGTGTTTTGATATGTCTATAGACACCTTCAGACACCTTAAGGCAATATGATGTCCACAGGCACAGAGATGTATCCAGAGATTTCAATACATCTTGGAGTGCCCAAACACTTCTGAACACCTCTATACACAGTTGGTATTTTAAAAGTTTCATTTACAGGAGTGTAGACTTCAAGACACCTTTAAACACCAGAGACTTCAAAAGGTGTAAAAACAATTCTGGACACTTCTAGGCGCCTTTGAATATCAACTACAGTATATCAACAATACCAACAATTTACACAACATAATTTTATGTTTACATCAGTTGCACTCAGACTTGCAAGTTACAATACCAAGATTGGATTCAGCAAAGGAACTGACATCCTCCTCCTTTGTCAAAAGTTTTGGAAACAAATGTCTTTAAAGTGTATATATCACTTTTTTTTTTTTTTTTAATATTTAGAATCTACTTTACATCTGATACACATAGCAAATAAAAATGTTATGATTTGGATTTTTCTTCATGGCACAATTTGTGTTCAAATAGGCAAAACTTTACTTCCGGATTCAAAATGACCGCGTAAAAGGAAGAATGGGTCCAAGTTGGATAATGTGACATTGAAACCAGAATTCATACTTTGAGTCTTCAATTGCTGGAGAAATATCTTGTTTTGTGTTTCCTAACTTTTCGTGTAATAAATAACAGATTCAAAGAATGTCAGATCCTCCTCCAGCGATTGAAGAATCGAAGTATGTTTGCTGTAATGACATCACAGCCCAACTGGGACCCATTCTTCCTTATGCGCGGTCGTTTTGAAACCGGAAGTAAAATTTCGCCTGTTTGAACGCTAATTGTGCCACGAAGAAAAACCCAAATCAAAATTTTTTTCTGCTATGTACATCAAAACGTTAAATGGATTCTAAATAAGAAAAAAAACACACAAGTGATATATACACTTTAAACCACAGATACCTCTTCTGGTTCCCCCTTTCCAAAATGGGTGTGACTCTTTTTCCAAAAAGGGTGTGACCCAATTTCCAAAATTTCTGAATCCGCCAGTAAAAGTTCTATAAACCAGACCAGATTTGAAATACTTTTCTAACCTGTTAACCAGTTCTCCAGTTTTGTGTGCATCAAAGAATGCTATATCCTGCCGTATCAGTGATGCAAACAGAGCATTTCTCATCCTGGCGGCCATTCTCTCACCAAGGCATGACAAAAATGAAATGTACACAAATGTTAATCCAGACTGCATGGCATAAATCGACAGAAGTTTTAAAGCTGGTAGTCGCAAAACTTGGAAGTAGTCAGTTGCGTGTTCACCAGTTGTTAAGCTTGACACTACATTGACCAGGTTACCAAGAAGAAGTGGAAGTTGTATATTGACTAAGGCCACAGCAAAAGCACTGAAACTGGCCAGGATTAACAGCCACAAATCTGGCCAAAGGAAAACAAAAAATTGCTTTAAATCAAACTTTGGAGGTGTCTTCTTTTCTTCTTTCTTTTCTTTTTGATGTCTTGAATGAAGTGATGTGCTCTTGTGACTGAGTTTGAGGCCACAGTATGCAAATGAAAGTTTACATCTAAAAGCAAATCCACCAGCACAAATGATTCCAGCATACTTCAGGTGATGCACTGAAATTGACGTGTGCTCCTTAAGGTAAATATTGAGGTTTCGGAGACATCTTCTCAAAGGTTGGAACTTTGCAAATGATGGCTTTGTGGCTCTTTGGACTGGAAACTTTACTTCTGATTTAACTGTCCTGAAATTCAATGCAGAAGTTAAACAATAAGATAGTATACTTACATGTCATTAACTATTAACTGAATGGGAAGGTTAAACCTGATTAAAACATAACCTGAGGTCATGATTTACTGCAAGATCTTGCTATGCTCAGGTAATAACTCACACATGGCAACTGGTATCGAATGTTTTGCTATCCAGATATGGCAGATGTTTACCCCAATGGAGTACTCGAAATATATATAATTAAATGAAATTCTTATATATAATATATGTATGCATATACGTGGCAGTTAATTTTTGATTTAAGTTAAATTTTAATTTTAACTACAATGTAGTTATTTTTATTTCTAACCAGTTAAATTTTTCTGCTTGTTAATTTTTTAAACTACCGTACATATTACCATAAATTAAAATACATTTTTGTCTCAATTCCTAACCCTAACCCCAATCTTAACCCTTACCCTAACCTTATCATAACCCTAAGCCTTGAGGGTTTTCTTTCCTTTTTTTAAATGCCAAACACCAATGGTCCTTACCTGGGTTCTAGATCACTAGTCCACTGCCTTACCAACTGAGCTAGAGAGGATTTGATGCTAGAGCTGGGAATTTTTGGCGTAAACAAACATTATTCAAGTATTTATTTAATTAGTTAAATAAAAAAAAACTACCTTTTCAATTAATCCCAGCTCTGGCATCAAATCCTCTCTTGCAGGTTGCAGGTTGAGCAGGTTAAATCTGCAGGTTGAGTTTGCATGTTGAGTTTGCAGGTCAGATTTGCGACTCGCAAAAACAAACATGGCGGTGAAAACTCGATGGATTGCGGACAGGTTTTCATATATGAACTTGCCTCTAGAGTTTAGTTTCGCAGACAATACAGAAGCAGCTAAATTGACTCCCTTGCAAGGTATTTAGCTAATTGTACTTTTGTTTATTACTTTGTTAACCTGCAAATCTGACCTGCAAACTCAACCTGCAGATTTAACCTGTTCAACCTGCAAACTGTCCCGTCCGTTAAAGTAACACGACTCTCACAAACTTTTTTGACTGTTGTTATACAAATGTTTCAATGATCAGTGGATTCTACAAATAACCGGACTGTTTAACTGTTCCCGGTGATCTTAAATTTAATTTTTTATTATTGTCTATAAATTAAATAACTTATAGTTATATATAATTTATATTTTTTTTACTTTTAAAAAAATACCTGTATGTTAAATTCCCTGCAGTTGGAAACCGGTGAACTGAGAGATAACTTCCACGTTGGACAACTCGAGAAAGCGTTGATATACCGAAGAATGAATACATGATACTTTTTATGCTTGATAAACAAAGCTATCAAGTATAAAAATGCAAGAAATTGCGGACCGCTTCGTCGACCATTTTGAAATTAGCTTCAATGTGCGGCTACCAAGCCATCTCCCGGCATGCTTTTGGCTAAATCGTACAAGTCGCCATCTTGAAAAAAACGTGGTCGTTCCTTCGGCAAATTATGGTATGATTTCATTAATTACCTAAGTGAAAATGAATCCATATCAGTACCAACAAGCACACATTGCTCAACAGCAACTGCAGTATCAGTATCCCCCAGGTTATGTCCAACCGCAAGTTTTCCAGTACAACTACGGTCAAGGCCAAGCAGCTACTGAGCCGCAAGCTGCGACTGGCGGCCAGACTGTCTTCGCCTATGGACAGCAGTTCGCAGGAAACATGGCGCATTATCAGGCACAGGCAATTCCACAGCAGGGAGCACAAGTAGCTTATATGCAACAAGGAACGGGCGCTCAAGCTCAGGTTAATCCACAATTGTATCAGCAGAACCAACAAGTACAGGCGTACGCGGTCCAATCGAGTCAGCCTCAACTCGCTCAAGCAAACGCATTCGGCCACGCACTTGCTCAGACACAAGATCAGACTGCTTTACAGCAAAACGCACTTCTTGCCGCACAAGTACAACAACAGCAGCAGCAGCAGCAGCAACAACAGGCGACACAACCACCATTACCAAAAGAAACACCAAAACCAGTTGCGCCCCCGCTTCCCGTCGAGCCAGCTGCTCCCCCACCAACTTCCGGTGGGTCTGCTGGCTCCACAGGCAAACTTCAACAACTCATTGAGCAGCAGAAGCAGTATCAGGAACAACTACAGCAGTGGCAGCAGCAGTATGCTCAATGGCAAGCACAACACCAGAATCATCCCGATCAAAAGCAGTTTCTTGAGTGGCAACAAAAGATGCAACAGTGGCGAGTTCAACAAGAACAGCTGTTAGAAAAACAACAGAAACTTGTTGATGATCAAATTGCAGCAGAAACTAAAGCGCAAAATGAGCAGAACTTGCAGGCACAGCAGCAGCAGTTGTTACACCAACAGTTGCAACATCAACAGGTACAGCAACAACAACAACAACTGTTGGAGCAACAGAAGTTGCAGCAACAACAACACCAACAGCAACTGTTACAACAGCAGCAACAACAGTTTCAGTCACAGCAACAACAGTTTCAATCACAGCAACAGCAGCAACAACAGTTTCATTCACAGCAACATCAGCAACAACAGTTTCAATCACAGCAACAACAAGCACATCAACAGCAGATACGCAATCAACCACAAACACCCAATCAACCGCAGTTGCAAAGACCTGCAGCACCAAATCAAAGGGGTTCACAATTTCAAGCCTCACTGGAATCTGACCGTCTACAACGTTGGCAGCAACGTCAAGGAAATACTCAAGAAAAGGGAGATGGAATGTCAAGCACTCAAGCAGGGCAGCACCAGCGGCCGTCTTGGCTTCATAGCCAACAACACAAGCAGGCTTCAGAACCTGCTGATGAGGAAGGTGAGGGAGATGAGTTGCCTAGCTGGTTACTACAGGAACCAGAAGCACCAGAGCCCGGTTATGAGCAAAACCTGTATGGCCAAACACGTCAAAATGAAACTGGACTTAACCCAATGTGGAGACAAAAGCAAGATGTTAGTCAGAGGTGGCAAGATCAAACTCGACAACAAACAAACCAGGGCACAATGCATGGCCCCCCTGGCCAAGTGTTCCATGGTCAGGATAGATATCAACAGAACCAGCATAGAAATTGGCAAGGTGAGGGTCAACATCAGGGGGGCAGTAACCAGGGAGGTGATGTGCAGCGGCAGCAGGAAAAGCCAAAATGGCTTCAGCAAAGTACTGGAATAGCCCAACAGGGTCATAACCAGCGTGAAGGTCAGGGTATTGACCAACAGGAATCATTGTCACAGTTACAGCGTCCTAAGTGGCTGCAGGGGCAAAAAAGTCAAGCATCACAATTCTCAAGTGAACCCTCTAGTGAGCAACACTCGCAACAGCTTCCCAAGTGGCTACAAGGACAAAAAAACCAAACACCACAGTTATCAAGTCAGCAGTCTGGTGAGCAACATTCGCAACAAGTTCCCAAATGGTTACTGGGGCAAAAGAGTCAGGCACAGCAATTATCTGATCAGCTGTCTAGTGAGCAACAGCCACAGCAGATTCCCAAGTGGCTGCAGAATAAGAAAAGCGAAAGTCAGCAGCCACAACAACCACCAAAGTGGCTCCAGAGCAAAGTTGAGCCAAATCAGAAAGCTGAAAGCAAGCCTGAAGAAGCTAGGCAACAAACTCAGCCATTGCCAAAGTGGATGCAAAGTGGCTGTAGTTTGGGCAAGGAAAGTGGAGGTCAGCAAACTGAGGTACAACAGTTGCCAAAATGGCTTCAAAATAAAACTGGCCAACCACAAATGAATGATGCTCATTCAGGTCCTTCCCTCGGCCAACAAGAACAATCTCAGTCCAGTGGCATGCAGAAGCCAAAGTGGTTACAAGGTAAGTCATCAGTGCAGCAGCAAAATATTTCCAAAACTGAAGGAAATGAAACACAAGAAAACCAGTCTAACAAAGAATTGCCGAAATGGATGCAAGCAGGTAAAGCGGATGAGACTAAATCTGCTCAGCCCCTTCCAAAATGGCTGCAGGAAAAATCCTCAGGTGATCAAGGATCTAAAGGAGTGAACACTCAACAGAAAAACCAGCCAAGTAAGTTTTGATAGCTTTTAGTGAATCTTTATGTTGACACATTTTGTTGTTCAAGTGTAGTGTTGGCCCTTACGAGTATGAAAGCCTTGAGGGTAGCCTTGATGATTGTACTAGGACACCATAAAATTTCAGGAGATTTACTAGGTGTCATTTTGACACCTTACTGCAATATGCATTCCAGTTATATTTCTTATCTGTTATGAAGTGGGTAGAAAATCTTTGTGTCGAAGGTCTTGAAATGAGTGACTGCTTCAGTCATAGATTTGTACTTCTGTCATGCAACCACAACTATTTTTGGCAATAGAAAAACACCTCTGCACCGTTCTTAGAAAAACTTTGGATATATTTATTGAAGACATTATCAGGTGCAAGTTTTACTAGGTTAGACTTTGTTAAAGCTTTTAAAAATTGAAAGATTTCATGTTTTGTCGGACAACAGAAAATGTTTAGAATTGAAATTTTTTCCATGATTTGAGCTCAGGGCTCTCCCAAGTATGGCATATTAGGAGGAGATAAAAAGTAGTAGGGGAGAAATTTGAACATCTAGGGCAGGGACCATGGAGAAGGGGGGGGGGCTATTTTTGAAAATTAGAAAGAGTTAGTATGAAAAAAATGTCTTGTGCCCCCAATATCAAGTAAATAACAGTGTTCCCAAATCTCAAAGTTGCTCTGCGGTCCCTCAAGAGGGGTCCAGGGGCATGCTTGCCCAGGAAATTTCGATAATCTACAGCCCTTATAACTGCATATCCTGCAATTTCACTTAAGTAGACAAAAGGAATCTAAATTAGTTTCCAAGACAGCCTTTTTCAATTGTTTATACTTCATAATTTTCAGTAATATGACAAGGCCAACAAAATCAATATTTTGACAAACCTTTGAAGATGAACAATACTTCTAACAGTTTAATACAAAACTGCAGAAAACACACTTCTATCCTAATCCATCAGTCAATCAAGAAACTTAAAGGCTCTATTATCCAAAATTATTAAAATGCTCTGTATACATATGTATCAATCTACCAAGTATTCTTTTTATAGATAGTTGTTTTAATACCTGTGATCAAAGAACACAACTTACAATAGTTATTTCTAAAACAAAAATATCAATCTTCGAGGAGATTTAAGTCACATAAGCCATGTGGTTTCTTTAAATCTCCTCATCATTCTCTGAAATGTTTTCTTTTGCTTTAAACTTTTTTCTACATAATCTCACATCTTTCTTTGTATTCAGTTTAAAAATTGTACAGCGACATATATGGCAAAATAAAAAAATAATGTCAAAAAAATTCAACTTGAAACGCCAGATTGTTGAAGCAGCTAAACAAACCTGAAAGAATTACAAAAATTCAAGACAGGTTAGGTTAGGTTCATTGCTGACTTTAGAAACGATCAGACTTGATTGCAGTGCAGTAGAACATTCATCTTATCGAGCTAAAACATCACAAGTTTTGAGACAAAAAGCTCCAGACCATCTGATGAAAACCCAAATCATGAGGATTGATTTGTACTTTCAACCTCTCGTTTTTTCATCCAAAGTCTGGAATCTATGAAATGTCAATGTTATCTTTTGCGTCACAAGGAGCACACAAGGCGTTGTATTTAAAAATGGACAGTTTCCACTTTCAAAACTATACAAAAGCATGCACACCCTTGGAGGGATAGTAATTTAAGATGCTTCATCACCAACCATGTGTTTCAGATGCCTTGTTTGTTACCCAGTGTTCAAAGTGCAGCCAAACACAGTTTTAAACCCAGTCTCTTCTTGGGTGCCCTGCTCGTTGCACTGAACACATGCGAAAAGAATTGTGGTTTGTTCGTTTGTTTTTCAAAGACAGAAAGCAATCAATGTCAGCTACAAAACTGAGATAGAAGTCAACAAAATGTTCTTTTGTCTCACTAAATAAAATTTTTGGCTATATGACTGTCCATGCTGAATCTTGTATAAATGCAGTGTGAACGCATTCCTTTTGAAGGCAGTGCGTTCAGCAGGAAAGGCAGGTGAACACACCATGGTGTGAACACAAAGGCAGGCAAACGCAGCCTCGAATGCAGCTGCGTTTTTTCAAACACCTTCATTTTTTTTTGAAAGTAGTTTGTTTGTTACAAATGCAGGCTCGAACATGCAATGATTATGATGCCCGACAAGAACAGTTCTCCAAGATTTATCATTGTTATGGGATCAGGAAGTCTTGCCCAATTGCTGATTACCATAGTTTCATTGCTATTCTCAAAGCTGTGACAAACGTCTGTGACCTCGCTTGATAAACTTTCAACTGCCAGCCCCAAAACCAACTTTCAACAGTGTTTACAAATCCCAGAATAACATTTGATTATGTTCAGCACAACGTGACTTCTGATGGGAAAACAAGTCCACTCAGTTTTGCTTTAAAAAGAGTTTCCCTGATAGCCAATTTAAATCTTGATAAAAAGGTTGTTTACTTGTTATTCTTCGGTACGGTGAGCAACATTCAACCACAAATTCGACTGATGTTTTGAAATTTTCAATAATTCGACAGGCTGAAAAACGGGGGTTTTTTTTACTTCCTTAGGATTGAATGTTAGAAACTATTGATAACTACTTTCAGTTACTATTGGAACCCACCAAATTTACAGTACAAATGGATTAAAATTTACACTAGTTTCATAAAAACTCTAAATCGGTTTGACCTCAAAAATGTTCTGGTAAAATGTTACTGTCCATGAAAAAACCTGTATAAACCCGGGGCAAACGCCTTTGCATTTGAGCAATTAAAAACAAATAAAAAATGCAGGAGTGTTTGAAAAGATTGAACCCTTTGTTCGTGTTCACAAAGGATGTGTAAAAAACACCTTTATGTTATTTACAGGATCTTGTTTTTCGAGACATGTAATTAAAATGATGTAATTTAAATTCATGCATTGAAATCAAACATTTTGATTGGGCAACAACACGAGACTGCTTGACCTTTGTGGCTTCTAGTTTGTCCGCGTCAAGTGAACTCTCCAAAAACTATTGTCTATCACCTACAGCAACTTGCAGCTCAGTTAAAACCTCAAAATCAAATGGTTACAACCACAAACACCTGAGGCTAGTGAACTTTCCCTACAAACACAGACTCGATCGAGCCTCAGGTGTTTTTTGCAAACGTTGCCATGATCACGACCCTTCAGTTCTCTGTGATTTATCATCTTTTATACGGGATCAAGAAATTGATCCAAGTAATGGTTTTTCATCACAGTCATCAGGGCTGGAACAAATGTCCGTGACATCATTTGATAAACTTTCAGTTGCCAGCCCTGAAACCAACTTTCAATTTTATCATTCGAGGGTGTTTACGAATCCACCAACAATACTTAATTTGATGTAACAAACAATGTAACTTGTGACGTAGCTTGTGATGAGACATTTTGATCCCTTTAAATTTGGTAGCTTTGCTTTCAAAAAAGTTTCCGTGATAGCTAAGTTAAACTTTAATGATAAAGGTTTTATTCTTATATGATGATGACTCAACCCCTGTTAGTGTTCATGAATTCGACAGGGTGAAAAACACTTTTAAAAACCAGAATATTTCAAGACTTAAATAATGTTCTTTGTTAATGCTCAAATGGGAAGGTGTTTTCTCATTATATATACAAGTTTTCGCATGGAAAGTCATACTTCAGCAAAGACGGATCAAATTGTGGTGAAAAATCAAAGAAAACATTTCTCAAGAAGACTTTTTAAATTTTTCAGTTTTATAGTTTTTCTGCTGAAGAGAACAAAGTGGTGCTCAGAAAAAAGCAGAGCGGCGCAACGCCACGTTACCACACTGTGGAGAGAACCCTGAACACAGCAAGGTGTGAACACGAACACAGGCAAATGCAGGGTTTGCACATGGACATTCACATATTTAAACAGTTGCACCATAAAAAAGATGGATACAAAATTTGTAGCTGGCGTGATCTGGTTTAGTATGCACAGAAATTCGCTGGTCGCCTGCCTGTCTGGAGAACCCTGTGAGCTCTAATTCTAACTCTCATTTGACAAATTTTATACCATCAAAAAGTTGTACTGGGACTGTATAATGCAAGACCTCAAAGCACAGATTACAGAATGTGCTCCTTTCAGCTTCTCAAGTGAGTTCGCTGCTTCAACAATCTGGCGTCTCTTGTGACTGGTGTTAACTACCAGATAATGCAGTTACATTATTTCTAGTATCACATACACAACTTTTTGTTTGAGTCGTCCTCTACTCTGAGAACGAAAGATCCCATTGAATAAAAACACAATACAAATAACCAGAACTTTTATTCTTAAACTGACCATCCATAAAGAACATACGATAGCGTATTGTTAAAAAGTGTCAGTTATTGTTAATGTTCAGTGACCAATGGAATACTTTGTTCTCAGAGTAGAGCCTTACTGTTTTGTTTTGCTTGTTTCTGATGTCAATGTTGCTTGACTGGTCAATGAACGTAGGAGAGGGGGATTGGTATTACTGCATGTTTACTGACCCAAGGGTTGCCAGTAAAACAAAATATGCAACTTGATGTGTTGAAAAGGAGCGAAGAAAAAAATTTTCTTATTAAGCATTAAGGTGCACATGGTCTTGTTTCATTTTTTATAAAAAGAAAGTATAGGAAGGAGTGGTGGTGGTTGTAGTGTGTTGGGGGAGGGGGGGAGGAGGAGGAGGGAGAGGGGGTCTTTTGACACCACTGGCAAGCATGGTTTGTCTTGCCAGTTTGGACTGAGGTCCCTTGGAATTAAAAGTGCAGTCTTTCTGTATTGTTTGAATACAAACTCAACTTGGACTAAAAAGAGTATGCTGACTACATAAATAGGGAGGTTTCGTGAAAGGTGGCCCTTCTTTCACTACAGTAAGTGCTTCTTTAGTTATGATGTTCAAGAAAGTGGAACGTGTGAAAGTTCAATACATGAATACTGAGAAATAATCTTTTGCCATTCTCTTGTACAGCTGTGAGCAGTGCTACAGTTTCAGGGTAAGTAAACCATTGCACATTAATATTTGTTCAGGTTTGTTTAAAAACTTAATTTTGTGGTGTATTTTAACTTGAAATCCTCTCTTGTTGAATAGCCTAGCCCCTACCACCCCCCCCCCCCCCAGCTGCTTGGCTCAAGTTGCTTTCCCTCTATAGTTACAAAAAATGTTTTTTCATGTGTTAACCTTCATACAGCACTGTAAGCAGTACCCTAGCAATGGATAGTGAGCAACAACGCAGGTACCAGGAGCATTTGGAACACCTGAAGAAATCCTCCTCAGCATCTTCTCAGGCTGGCAAGCTACCCATGGAAAAGTCTCCTGCCAAATTGAACAAGATTAAAGAAGAACTTGAGCTGCTTCGCAAGCAGCAAGAACAGCTCCAACAGTTACATGAGATCGAGAGGCAGATGAAACATGGATCAAAAAGTACTCCTGTAGCAATGTCAGTCAGTGCCAGCTCCTCTGCGCAATCAGCAATGGCCAAGACAGCAAGCTACAATGAGCCAGGTCAGTACCAAATTTCCTTGAATAAATGGCTGCCCTCAAATATATGTCGCACCTGAGAGCCAAAATATTAAATAACCCAGCCTTCGAATAAAGGCTGCACACTGAGTGTGAAGTTTATTCAAACATTAAACAAAAGAAAATAATAAATGTCTAATACAATAATTACCAGCCTTGTTTATTAACTATTTATAAGTGTTTATCTGTCCATCCAATGTATCTGGTATATAAACAAACAGAAAAATGACAAGATTATCTTAGCCTGACAGGGAACTGTATCTCTTTTAATTCTACTTTCAAAATAAGGCTATATTTGGTTGTTTAAAAACTAAAAGCCACCCTCGAATAAACACCACACCCAAATCATGAAAATTTAACAAATGCTCCAGCATTTATTCGAGGAAATATGGAATGTCTTAAAAGGAAGGCCTCACTTTCACTGTTATATGTTTTTTTTTACACAGCCAGTTTGACCAAGTGTGTCTAGTCCAAACTCCTGGTCAATTTATCACAAAATAATTCATTATGTTCAACAGAATTTCGACGCAATTTCTTTGGAAATTACATTTTTTTTCTTTCTGCATGCCAGGAAAAACCTCTGTTATCAGGGCACCTGGACATAAAATATGACAGATTCAGTTAACTCACTGGTCTTAATTTTTAGATCCACAAGCTGGGCGAGTCAAGAACAACATTCCCAACTACAGGAAGGCACCATGTAAATTCTTCCCTGGCTGTAGAAATGGCAACAATTGCAGGTTTTGGCATCCACCATGTCAGTACCGAGAAAGGTAGAGTTATACTCTTGATACAGTATGACAACCACATGGATTGCCTAAAAGGCTAGTTTATTAAGAACAAGCTAGAAGAAATTGGGCAATTATACCTCCTGCTTATATGATCCAGTTTGGCCTAGCAAATCACAAATGATATTAATATTGTAATAAGGATAGTCCATGACAAAAGGTTTAAACTTTTCCTGAGTACAAAATTGCTTGGAACACCACCACAGAAATCATTTCATGCAGGTCCGCAGGCCTGATGCCAGTGGGATTTGTGTCGGATCACTCAATTTTGCTAGCCACAGGCCCACAGACTACTATATAATTTCTAGCTTAAGAGTAAAAGCCTTATTTTTTACCAGACTCTGCTACTGATAATCAAACGCAGAAAAAGTGACAGCTGGCCTTGGTGTACACTTGTCATATGGATTTCAGTCTTTTTTTTCTGTCGTATAAATTTCTTGCACTCTACTTAGTACTAGTCTTAACATCATTCCTTTTCGACATGCGTGGTTGGACAAGAAGGCCGTGTCTCAAAGCACAGGTTTTATTGGACTCTTTCAGTTTCTCTCCACACTTGTCTGTACAAAATGCCGCCCACTCGACCTACTCAGATGCAAAAAACAATAGAAAAAATGTTTTGGTTCACTTGGCTCCACCCAGAAGGAAAAAATTGATGAATTTGATCAAGGGCAGAACAACACAAGAGGCAGGATATGCAAAAGTTGACCACCATAACAACTTCAGCAGTCATGGGCAGAAAATTTCAAGTGGTTGGAGTTCAGACAGACTAAAATGGTGAGACCAGAAAGATGTTTTGCAAAGTCTGCAAATAAAATGGCGGCAAAGGTGATCGTTGCGCCAGTTTTAAAAATCATGTCAGTTAAAGTCCACGATACATGTGTTCCACATGTGATAAACACAGGGAAAGCTGAAGCAAAAAGAAAAGCAGAGAAGACAGCAGAACAAGAAATGCCTGTAAAAGTGGGCCTGCTTTGAAAAGCTTAAGAATTTGTTCAGAATGGCACATGGAATTGCCAGACACAGTTATTCAATGGTCAACTTTGAATGGCATTGCCGCCACCTGGATGAATGAAAGGGGTGATCAAAGGATATACACAATACAGTACAATGCCCGACAAAATGATAATAAGATTTTATTTGTGTAGTGTTTGCTTGATCTGTAAAGGTTTCTTTAATCTGAAACAAACACAAGCCCAAAAAGAAACTTAGTTTACATTGTAAAATTTGTACCTTTTTCCTAAATCATGCCATATATTCAATAAAATAAATAAACAAATGCTGCAGTTTTAGTCCCCCATCAGCATGTAGCAACATCATGAATGGGGTTTGCAACTGAGAAAAACTGAAAACTTGTGTTGAACCACTGAAATTCTTTGAGGACCAGTGACTTTTTAAGTTCACTGGTCCAGAGACCAGTGAGGTAAGATTAGAGAAAGCAAACCCGGCCACCAAGAACACAGAAGTGTTGGAAAGCTTCCTAAAGCAAGTTACATTCAGAAAAAGTTTAAACCCTTTGTCATTATCCATACGTGAATGGCTGAATCTCCACAACAGTAAGGATAGTCTATGTTTGTATTAGCCAAAGAAGAGATGTAGTATTGAGTTGGTTTCCTGACCAGTATTAAGCTTTTCTCCACTTAAAAATTGAAGAAGCTATTAAAAAAACCTGGAAAATAGCCTGGTTTATTCACAGGGATACAACTCTAAAAAATAAATTTTCTTTGAAAAAAGTCCTAGAATTGGCCACAGAAAACTCCAGGCCCTGGAAAATCCTGGAATGGGCAAAAAATCCACCTTTAACTGTAAGAAAAAATAATGAAACTGAGCTGTTTGTCAGGACCTGGTACATTACCTTCAATTTGATAATGAATGAAAACAAAAACTTGAGTTTTACATGCGGTTAACAGTGGCAACCCTATTATGGGTAAACATAATGTATGTCTCTTGTAGCTGACAATGAGTGTATGTCGTCATGGGACAGGGTCAGTTCATTGTGGTTCTAGCTTTCAAACTGTTTAGTTTTCCTAGTTTTATTATGGTAGGCATAGTGTTGGATTGTGTTCCAGTTGTACCATTGTGCATACTTACTCGCTGTTGAGAATTACACTGTGGGCCTGGACCTACCAAGGCAAAATGTGTTGCTTATTTTGTTATTGACTCGAGGGAACATCAGGAACTTCTATTCTTACTTTGTTTCTAGATGTCGAAAGCCAGACTGCCCTTATGATCATGACCCCCCTCCCCCACCATTGGCTCATTTGCCACCCTCGCCAGAGCAAAGTTCATCTTCAAGATATCCATCAGATATCATGGGCTCATACGATACACAGCCATTGCAATATCAAGATGAGTTGCCAGCCTCGTATGATATCAGGTCAGCATTTGATGCAAAGTATCGGCAAGATGATAGGCCTCGACAAGATCCGGTTGTAGGTATGTCTGGTCCTTTACTATCTGTTATATGCTGAGAGAAATACCCACTTCTGCATTAACTAGAGTTTGTGTAACTTGACAGGTCTTTTGTAAGTACAGGGTTTTAAAGAGTCCCTGGGACCCCATGCCAATAATTTATACTGCTGGTTATAGAGGGTCCCTTAGTTTTCGTTAATCTTAAATCTTAGTGTCACATTTGGGGCACCAGTGAAAATATTTTAGTTCATCCTTTCATGCCATGGTGCACCTAAGAACTATACACTATATGTGAAAGAAATCCCTCACCAGAGTAGGACACATGTGTAGTTAGAATAAAGGAAAGTTCTCCAAATGATGAGCTCCGAGTAAACAGGATTCTTAGGATATAGTGCTGTCGCACGAAAGTTAAGTTTGAAGTACATGTGAAGAAGGGCGGCGGTGAACTGTTTAACTGTCCAACTTTATTAAAAGTAATGTTTCAACCTTTCCGTCTTCGTCAGATTAAAAATTGCAGCAAAATGGTCGAAACATTGTTTTTAATAAAGTTGGACAGTTGAACAGTTCATTGCCGCCGCCCTTCTTCACGTGTACTTCAAACTATATATATGTATCAGAAACATTGATCCACCAGTTAAGTAGTAATCTTCTTCTGAACCATTCAAAGCAGGCAATCTATATTACAACACTTGTTATTCAGGTTGGGGTTGTGTGAAGAATGGATAACTTTGTTCAGCAGATAAATCCCTATCCAGCAGATAAAAGTGGCACATTAACATTCTTAATTTTGATTGATCAATGAGCATATTTTATCCAATGGATAGGGATCTATCTGCATGATAAAGTTATCCATCTTTAGCATGGCTTGGCCCTAACCATACATCTTGATCTTTACTGCTTCAAGAGAGTGTTTAGAATCTTTCTGAATGAAAATTAACCTATTATAATAATTTTTGTTCTGGAATACAGTCGATTGAGTGCATCAAAAGATCTTTTTTGTTTTGCCAGTCATATTTTAGCATATGCCTTAACTTTATATGTTATTTTGAATTTGTTGCAGAAGTAAGAAAAGTATGCTGTTTAAAATAAATATTAAACTATATATGTGTTAGAGCAAGGATTTTTGACATCAATATTTTTTCATTGAAAAACTGTAGCTGTTGACAGTGAGCTACTGTCAGTTATTTTTATTTTGTTTATTTAGAAAATTTTAAAGGTCTTCAATCTGAAATTTACAGAAACTGGTGAGAATTTACTGGTTTTATTTCTTCATTAATAAATACAAAATCCTCTATTCTCTACATGATTTTCAATCTAGTCACTGTGATCAAACAGCAGCAAGTATTTTCCATTTATATATGGCAGTCAAACAAGTCACAATTTCACATCTTGTGCTCATACCAAATTTGTGTTCGAGGTGTCTTGCCGCTGATCCCACTAAGTGGGACCAGAGGACCAGTCAAAGGTCAAGCAAAAGAATCTCGCTTAATGCAGCTGTAGTTGCAAGTGACTTTGAGACCAATTTGGAATTGCTTTCAATTGTCCTGTTAGGAGAAGAAAGCATAAGAGACAAGCAAGAACCAGTGAGAGGGGAGGTCAGACAGCAAATTCTTAGATTATCAAGCCATGATGAGAAAATTCCTGGAATCGGTGATAATGAATACCCAACACCAAAGATAAAGAAGGAAGAGGATGTGGAACCATCTGCTGCAGCCATTGAAACAGACAAGGAGATGGCCCCTGATGTCTACAGACCCAAGGTACCATTGCAGGATACATTATTTTGTATACAATCATACTAATATGTTGAACTGAATTTGCACTTAATTCTGGCATTACAAGATGCAGTTTTCATA